>MU280846.1:7084-148060 GCA_022385605.1 Xylariaceae sp. FL0594
CCCCTTTCCCCCCCCCCCCCCCCCCCCCCCCCCCCCCCCCCCCGGCCGCGCCCCCCCCCCCCCCCCCCGCGTCCTTGCCACTGACCCGTTGTGATCTCCATGAGCAATTCAGGTCGTGGTCACGCGCCGCGCCATTCCCAACATTTGCGTACGATTTAGTCTACCTGGTTTCTTTTCGGCGGCTGCCGTGGACAACTGCAAGTGGCGAGATCGTTCTATCTAGTTCTTGCACCCTACTTTCGCTGCCTATTGGCAGGAACGACCCTCCAAACCCGGCCCCGGCCCCGTCCCGTCCCCGATCAACAAAAACATTTTCCCTTCCCTCCTCCGACAACAACAGATGGGTTCGATGCACCATCACCTGATAACCAGGCAGGGCAAAAGGGTGGCATAAATAATCCGCTCGCGCAAAACAGGCACCGATGGACTGCGATAGGCTAAGTTAGCCCACATCGGGGCCGGTGCCGCTCGGCTTTGCTCCTGCGGGACGGGACGGGGCGCCGTCCAGTCCCATTCACCGACAAGCTCGCGCGACGAGTAGACTAAATGTTTAACCAGTAGCCGCCGCAGCGGGCGTCCTTTCGGCCCCGTTTAACCTCAGCACCTACCCGCACTCAGATTTAGACGACACTTGTCTTTTGGAAACCGGTCATCCATCCTGTTGTCGTCCTTAAGCTTTTTGATTTATACATGTAGGTTAGATTGGGAAAATGGCAATTTGAAAAAATGGAATACAGAGGCCAGGCTTTGTGTCCCGTCTCGGTGCCGCTGCACATGCATTTGCCAGCAGGATAGGATGCATTGTAACCTGTGTGATCCTAGGTATTACAAGGTGGTAGCAAATCGAAGGTTACATATACATACATACGTACATGCATTGCTTAGAAAGCCTCTTCCTTTCCCCTCAACCCCTCATTGACTGACTGACTGACATACACACATCTCCAAGGTTCGGTCCCGTCATCATCCTGTTTGTTGTAAGGGTTAGACTACACTTTGAACAAAGACCTCTATTTCTCGCCATCTTAAATACTCACATATCTTGTCCGCGTTTCCCGTAATTTTCTCTCCATTGACCCATCCCATCTATACTCAAACTCGTACCAGTAAATAATCCAAAGATACCTCACCATGTCCTCCACCTCCTCCTCCAACACCGCCGACCAACCCCCCTCCTCATCCTCTCCCCTCCGAACAACCAAAACCCTAATAACCACGCACGACCCGTCCACCGGCCTCGCGACCTTATCCCCTTCTTCGCACGCCGCACAGTACAAGTCCTTCGAGGGCGGGATCATGTACTTCAACGAAGTGTACACAAACACTTTCCCCGCCGACTTGAACGCCGAGTCCGACATTTCCGCGCACGCCGAGCGCCTAGCGAGCGGGAAACTCGGGCTCGCCACAAAGGGAGGCTCGGTGGCCCGACAAGTCGACTTCGCCCCGGGTTACGAGTGCATGATGCACCGGACGCAGAGCCTCGACTTCGGCGTCGTGCTCGAGGGCGAGGTCGACATGCTGCTCGACGACGGCACGTGCGAGAGGTTGAGCAGGGGGGACGTCGCTGTCCAGAGGGCTACTATGCATGCCGTATGTCCCTTCGTTTCGTTTCTTTTCTTTCCCTTTTTTCCTTACGAAATATATCGAAAGATTAACGATTGAGGGAAAAAAACAAACAGTGGCGCAACGCGAGCAAGACGGACTGGGCACGCATGATGTTCGTCCTCCAGGACATCAAGCCCCTCTTCGTCGGCGGCAAGAGGTACGGCGAACTCTTCCAGAGGGAGACGGAGGGCCTGCCGCATAGCGATAATAGGGAGGAGGAATGATTCCTCGATTCCCCAATTAACGAGTTAGAGTTTGAGGATGGGACTGGCAAAGGGGTTTTTTTTTTTCTTCTTTCCTCCTCTTTTGGGGAAAGGGGGTTGTAGGATGGTATTCGAAAATTGTATTACAATAAATGCGGCAACACGGGCACAGCACAGCACAGCACACTTGCTCAGATACAGAAAAACAGGCAGATACGAGATGTCTTGGTTCTTGATACAAGAGACAGGAAATAAAAGCTTCACACCACATCGCCCCTCAAACACATGGCACGGAAGTTATACTACATACACTCCCTAACAGACAATCCCTCAACCACCTGCAGTCTGGAGCCAGCAACAACATGATTACTTCCCGCACATCTCTAACAATACCTATATCCAGATACTTCTTCTCATCGTCGAACCCGGGTTACTTCAAACATCTAATCGGTATCCTGATAATACAGGTCCAGAGAGGGGAGGGATAGCAACGCTTGATAAGAGAGGGGGGGGGGGAGAGGGCAGATACTGATCTTGGTCCGTGTACAAGACCTCTGTCTCAAGGATACCTCTCGTCCTCACACTCCCATCACCGACCCAACAGAGACGCCGCTCGAGGTCTCCAACACGTTGCTAGATCCAATAGTATTACCATCCCCATCCAATGCATCTACGCGTATGAACGCATATGAGGCCTCGTCAGGCTGTAGGATGCCGGTCTCGAAGCCCGCCTTCTTCACCGTAGCGAGATGATCCATCGACAATGGAGAATCACCGCCAAACTGCCTCGTTAGCTCGATCAACTGCATGCAAGACTCGGAAAAATGCACCACTTACGAGCGACCAAGCCACTACCTCCGTCGCCCCGTTCCAGCTGACGTACACCGTTCCGTCGTGGATCGCACAACTGGGGTCCCAGGGCGGCTCGGCCTTCCAGTCGAACTTGTACACACGATACAGAGGGGCGCCACCTCCAGTGGTTGTGTTCCAGGGCCGGACCTGGATGTCCATCACAACATTGCCATCCTCGTCGAACTCCGTCATGGCCGGGACAACGCCCCATCCGATGAGAGCATTACCGTTGGGAAGCAGGTGATAGCCGCCCTGCGCCCATGCCTGGACACTTTGAGGGTGGTAAAACTCCGAGATCAGCGTCACTTCCATCGTGTCATAGTCAAGGCCTAGACGGAGGCCACGAGTGCAGTTCTGTGTGCAACCGGCCGTGGGCGAAGTCACATGCATGGCATGGTTGTCCAACAGGGTGATCTCGGTCTCGGCCTCGGCGGCGAAGCGTGCGTCGTGCTGGAAGGCGAAGTTGGTCGCGTTGCCGCCGCTCACGTCCTTGAATGAGTTTCTCTTGCCGCCAATCTGCCAGATCCTGCTCCCGTCGGTACCATCAATCAAGACGATAGCTCGCAGGTGACGAATAGATATCAGGTAGTTGCCGTCCTTGGTCTTGGAAACGGCGTTCATGTGAAACCAGTCGAACCCGCCGTCAGTATCCTTATACTTGTCGGCCATGGCCTCGGTTAGCTCGAAGTGGTCCGTCGCCTTCCACGTAAACCGAACGTCGCCAGTCTCGACATCGACCTCTTGAAAGGCGCAATCCAACAAACTCCCATTGACGGGCCCGCCGATTGAGGTTAAGTCGGCAGTGATCTCGTGATAGTTGTTCATGATGGCGCCGCCATCTTCCGTCAGGGTGAAGTCGTGATTGTCCGCACCCGTGTCCAGCCCGACCGTCGTGAGATTCTTCCACATCTTATAGCTCGTGTCCACCATCACACCCCCTCCCGAGCCGTGTCCCTTAAAATCCAGGCCGGACCAGAAGGTGAGGTAGGGGTCGCCATCATAGAATTGTACCCTCGCATCTGTACCTCCGTTCCAGTCAGGATCCGCATAGACAAGACTCAGGTCGTCAGCCGATAATATAATGGGCGATCGTTGCTGGTCGGGCACGGCCGGGGCCATGAAGATGTGTGTCCCGTACGTCGTCGCAGCCTTATCCCATTTATTGACGAGGAAGAGCGGAGTCCTGAGCGGAGAGGAGTAGTACGTCTGGTTAGGACGGTCGCCGTACATCCAAGAGTTATAAGCAACGGCGTCGGTGATCAGGGGCAAGTCGGCGAAGACGTGACCGAGACTACATAGCACCACAAGGAGTGAGAGTCGAAGAGAACACATGTCGAGAAATGGAAACGATAAACGAGTAAACTGTCCAGTCAGCAGGACGCGGACATGGAAGAATGAATAGCCCGCAGATTGTACGTGTAGGGCAGGCGATCCAAGTGCCACATCACATGTCGAAGGGAGGAGTAGGAAAATGAAGGTGGTATCGAGGAAAGAGGGACCAGTCGAGCTTATCAAGTTTGTACGGAGAGGCAGGTACCCTACCTCGAGCTACCTCACACCTTCCTGGCTCCGTGTCACGGAGTGCATACATCGCCACTGCACCACGTTCTACCGGGGCTTGAGTGCTGACGTGCGGTAGCTAGGATGGAACAAAGTACCAGACATGCGATGCGGAGACAGAATACCTGTAGCCTGTAGAGATATACCTCCTGATTAAGGTCGTCAGAGTGGGCAGGCCCGACATGTCGGGCGAAGGCGTGATAATGTTGCTACATGTGAGTTGGTCGATGTGAGGCTGATGAGACATAGGACATCGCACGTGAAAACATGGGTTAAGATGAGCTGAGAGCATTACGCTTCCAGATCAGCTCACATCCCGATACCACCTACGCCATAATACGTGACTGTTAGTTTGAAGTAGGTTGGTGAGTCAAAGCCATTATCCTGGGCTTTCTCTGTCTTCGAGAACAGCTTGGAACGGGCTTGAGACCAAGTTCTGCCTGCTCTACCGTGCCCCTCCGGCCGACTCAAATGGCATGGGATGAAGATGTAGGTTTTTATACGCGAAGGAGCTGCGTCATCTCGATCATACAACCGCAACGCCGCATAAGTTGAGGGAACCAATGAGTCCCGATGGAAGGGCTTCTTCCAACTGCTCAGGCGAGAGTCTGTGATAGCCCACGACGATTGTGATTCGGTAGATCTAACCGTCTAAAAGCTCGTTGAAGATGAAGGACATTCGTTGTTGCACAAATCTGAAACACATTGGCTGATGCGTCAGCAAGTCCACATCGTTACGGCAGTTGGCGGCAGTCGGCAGCTTACCCTTCAACTTTCTCTCATCACAACCTATGATTCTGCCCGGTGCAGGTTAGACTTTAAAGTGACATTCAGATCGCCAGCTACGGCGGAAGCTTCTCCCGAGATACCCTTCACAGTCGATGACCAGGTCTGTTGATCTTGCCTGGAGTCAGAGGTGTTTAGGACATGCGACCGTCTTCATCACGGCTCCCGAACAAGGCCGAACATGTAGCTTAAAGGCACTTGTTGTATTTTGCTCCCTTGCAAACGGGTATGAGATCTCGACGGGAAGCTGCATATCTGTGTCCGATGTTCTTATCACCCGAATATGCTAATTATATTTAGCTCCCCTTTGTAACCTTTATGCAGGGGTTGAGTTACCATTTTGGTCGCTTCTGTCGGCTATGCGGCCATGTTACATCACCTGAGCCATCGCTTATTTTCGCGATGTGGTCTATGTGTACATGGCAACATGATTTTAAGAAGTCGCAACACCATATACTCAGGTAGTGCCAAACTCGCCTGCTGACACGATCCAAATCTTCGTTTTTTCGATTCTACAGCGGGCCTCTTCACGTGCTCATATCATGGGTGTTGCACAAGATAAAAGGGAGTCATACTGCTCAACAAACCCCTTGCCCAGTACGACCGGTATGTCTCTCGGCTTTATCTGGCCGAGGTGTCAGCGACTCCATAGGCGAACCCGTCCACTAGGCTTGATAGGATTTTACTTTTACAATCATGGTTTCGCGAAATCTCAGAGACCCCTTTCTTGGCTCGCGGACAACTACCGACAACTAGGCCGATGTAGCACAGATCTAGGCAAGCCTGGGGTCCGTTCGGCTGTTGTATCCTTTTGTTGATTCATCAGAGCAATTGTTGAACATCGCGGTTTAGTGCGTCTAATCTATATAAAACCCTGTCAATCTCACATAGATGCAGCAATGGCGGTTCCTCGGCGGAGTGACAATGAGTTAACCGGCAGGTTGCCAACCAGGCATCTTGCCCCTGGCAACCCCCATGGACAATGGGATGCCTAGGTACATAAGTGTATGTCAATATATGAATACATTAGGTAGGTACATACATCATAGAGCTATCCAATGACGTTGCTACGGGTAACAGCCCCTCCCATTGGGAGAAGGTGCACTAAAACCAGACATATATACGTAAACACTACGCTGGTTTTCCCAACAGAGACGTTCCCACGCCAAAAGGTCCAAATGGTCTAGCGGTAGAGTAGTCGCCAGGACAAACTCCCCAAGGTGCGGCTGGAAAAGGCCCGGGCCACCGAGCGCCGTGTTCTTGGAACACGCATCAAGGGACACATGGGTTTCCGGTCGTTTGAGGACAAAATACCTCACGATTCCTTTTTGCTTTTTTTAATTGTTATTCTTGTACATATCAATCTGTTGTTGATTTGTTGCCTTTATTGCTGGGATCATTTGTGTGCCATCAAGTCTGTCGTTGGTGATACTTGTAGTGCTCGGGTTCGAATCCCACTTCGTTCGGTTTTTATGTTTCTTTTTTTACTTAATCTACACAACTCCTTTTACAGCCTTTAGCCATCGACACCCAACCCACCCGAAGGAAATAAATGTTCTTAGGTCCCAACCAACCCTACATGGATACCAACCAACTATCAGGTGATTCCTTGCTCCGTCCAACGTACAAGTGCGACTTGAAACCACCAACTTGCGAACGGCAGCCTTACCGACGTTGGGCGCAAAAGACATGCAGTAACATCGAACCTTGCCGAGATTGGTATTTGGGATGATTTATTTATTTAACCTTAGTCAAACCGACTTGGACTTGAGCTGATTCCACTGACATCTGGGACTGGGACTGGGACAATGACAAGGCCTGCATCATTACAACTGCGGAATAGAACTCACTAGGCAATCCAATCAGACCTTTTCTTTCCATCGTTCAGAATATTCCTTTTGGGGATACAAATGGTCGGCCAAAGTCAACATAATTTCTCGATAGGCATGCTTGCCCCAGGTCCCCGGTGCTGGGCAGCCTCACATTATAAGCGAGACCTGAAGGGCGCGTTCCGAGCTTCGACCTCAAAAAGTCATCAAGGTATCACAAGCTACTACACAGCGAGTTTGAATAGTTGCTTGTTTGCTGTCTCGAATCGCTGTGAATACATACGTCATCTCCTATTTATGCATGTGGTGCAGGAAAATATGCTCTTACCAGGTATAACTGGCTTATCGTACTCCCCACATCGAACATCATCACGATAGTACGTCAACAGACGGGCGGACTGCCGTGTGACGTGACCGGCCGTTGTCGGCCTGGTGTAGTCTAGACTTTTATTTTCCTGTTATACTCTTAGCGAGAGAGAGTGAGAGGTATTACCTGGTCTGGCGGGCACTGCATAAGGTGTAAAACGAAACACGAAGGGCTACCTGCCTCCAAGAGACGCAACCTCACGCCATCCTTTCGCTCACCTACCCGTCGCAGCCATGGCTACTTGCACAGGGTCGTCTGCGCGCCGACTCCTCTCTGCTGTCAATCCCTCTTCGACAATCTCAACTGCTTCCAGAATCACGTTTCCCCGGACCTTCCGCGGCGTACTACGACCAACATGCGCCACCAAGCGTGAGTTGCACGGCACAGCAGCGCGAAGAACAGACGGCGTCTTCAGCGAGCTGAAAGACCACCGCGACCGCATACCATGGATAGAAGCGTTCAGGGAGCAGCAGCGGGAGAAGGAAGGCAAGGGTTCGTCTCCAGGCGGTGATGGGCAGCAGCAACAGCAGACGGTCGTGCGGGACATGACGCCCAAGAAGATGAGCGACAGCTACCACCGCGTCATATTACCGCTCGGACGCGATCCCTCTCTCAGCGATACGTACATCAACTCGTCTGGCCATATACGGTAAGTCTCTCGCCAGCTAACCGTTTCGCTCATTCATGATACCTCACACAGAGGGTGAAGAAGACGAGCGCGACTTTGGGAGGTGTCTACGTATGACTAAGTAGACTGAAACACGTCGCTTATTATTTCGCGAGAACAGGCTGGGCACGATATTCATGGACCTGGACGCCCTTTCGGGAATTGTAGTCTACAAACACACCGGCCCGGGCGTAACGACCGTCACGGCCGCGCTCGACCGCATCACGATCGCGCACCCGCTCACCGAGATCTGCGACCTAGAATACAGCGGGCAAGTGACGTACGCCACGGGCCGGAGCAGCGTCGAGATCACCTGCAAAGTGGCCCGCGCGCGCGCCGAGGGCGAGCCGAGCAGGCCCGAAGACGTGCTCCTCACATGCACGTTCACCATGGTGGCGCTGGACCCGTCCACCAAACGGCCGACCAACATCCCGAAACTGATCTGCTCGACGCCGGAGGAGGAGAAGATATTCAAGAACGGCGAGGCGAAGGCGCTCGCCAAGAAGCAGATGCTCAAGACGTCCCTCCTGGAGACGGAGCCCGACGACCCGGAGTCGGCCCTGATCCACCGGATCTGGCTCCGACAGCTCGCGTACCACGACCCGAACGACGAGATCCGGCGCCCGGCCAACGTGGTGCCGATGGCGCGCACCGCGCTCTCGACCGCGAGCATCATGCAGCCGCAGTACCGCAACCGGCACCAGACCATGATCTTCGGCGGCTTTCACCTGAAGGAGACGTTCGAGCTGGCCTTCTGCTGCGCGGCCTCGTTCGCGCACGCGCGGCCAACCTTCATCTCCGCCGACCCCTGCACCTTCCGCAACCCCGTCCCCGTCGGCAGCGTGCTGTACCTGACCGCCACCATCGTGTACACGGACCCGCCGCTGCTCGAGCAGGACGGCAGCGAACCCGGGCAGCGCGACCCGGCCAACCCCCTGACGCGCATCCACGTCCGCGTCGACAGCAAGGTCCGCGACGTCGAGCACGGCCACGCCAAGCCCACCGGCCAGTTCAACTACACCTTCGTCGTCCCCCGCGACGTCAAAGTGCTGCCGCACACGTACCAGGAGTTCATGATGTACCTCGATGCGCGGAGGCGCGTGCGCGCGGGCGACGAGCAGGATCGCAAGGATAACTTGCCCGTTGACGCCAGGAGGTTCAGGCTCGTGGAGGATATGAACGTTACTGAGTAAAAACAGTAAAACCTGAACATAGGTTCAAAGGCGAGGAAAGTAGAGAAGAAAAGGGGGGAAAGGGGCGTTTCTTTTTTTTTTTTTAAAGGTTTCCTAGACTACATCATGACTGGACGACCTAACATAAGTACTTAAGCTTAGATGTATGTGTATGTGTATATACTGTATATGATGGGATACGACAGGAGATAAGGTAATGTGTATATTCACGCACAGAGAAGAAACCCGGACTCAGGGCTTGGACCCTCGATGAATCGAATGAGCTGGTAGACCTTGCTTTCGCTGTCGACAGCTTGAGCAGATAAAGAATTCTAATAGTATTCCCAGCGTCACAGGGCATGGAAGATGAGTATTTTACCTCGGTATCTAGATAATCCACCCAGATTCGTATCGAGGTTGACAGACACATGAAAGTATGTAGTGACACTTTTACGAGAAAAAGCGTCGGAGATCCATCACCCTGAATTTTGTAAGTGTTGTCCGACATTATTAGGTGTCGCTTTATTTGACAGGCAATCCTCTATTCTAGTAGACAACTGCACATGAGAGCAAACTGCAAATGAGGGAGAGACAGACAGGTATCGAGAGCGTCTCGAGAACATATAAAATGGCTGGGTGAAAACGTATCCATCTCGCATAGCTTGTACAATACAATGTCCGTTCATCTTACAAGGTATGCTAAGAATTACAAAATATACATACGGTAGGTAGGTACCTAGATAAACCCCATCCGAGCAAAGTCTTACTTTCTTACTTTACATACGACCCATGATCCTATCGACTTCCTTATTCGTGGCAGCGTTGCCGTGGCCCTTGGCCGGCAGGCCGCGCTTCGCGAACTCCTTCTGCATGATCTTGAAGCGGCCGAGGGCGATCTCCTTGTCGCCGCGGGTGACGCGCCTGGGGGTGACGCTGACGTTGGGCAGGTCGACGAGGTCGCGGCGGCGCTCCTGGATCTCCTGCGTCAGCGTCGCCGGCTTGGGCGGCTTGTGCAGCGTGTGCAGGAGCGAGGAGACGGTCGACAGGGCCGAGAGCTGGTGGTCCGGGACCAGGTGGCCTGTCAGTTGGAAGACGCGCTTCGTGATCTGTAAAAAAAAAGTTCGGCGATTCTTGTCAGCAAGACATTTAACAACACGGATTACGGGATAGATAGAGTGTACGGGTCAAGAATCGTGCAAAAAGCGATACGAAAAGGGGGAGAGAGAAGACGACATACGGCAAATCGTATCCGGGGATCGGCGATAGACACAGATCTCCAGCTCTTATCCCACGTCTCAACAAGAGCCCCAGCTTCCTCCGCCGACAGAGTCTCCTCCTCCGCAGCGGTCTCCACAACGTCCTTCCATCGCAACTGCTCCGCAACAGCCGCAGCCTCAACAGCGCCGAGGGTAGCGGCGCCATTCGCGCTGACCTTGACCTCGCGCGCGAGGAGGGCCTGCGTATCGGCCTTGGAGAGAGCCGTCGACCAGACCTCGACGAGGTCGTCCTCGCGCCCGACCTCGCGGAGGGCGAGGGCCTCGATGACGGCGCGGCGGACGGCGACGTCGATGAGCGCCGGGTCCGTGACCTTTTGCTTCGGCCTGAAGCTCGCGAAGTCGCCGGCCGCGTCCCAGTGCTCGGGCTTGTCCCACCAGTGGCTCAGGCCGCCGACCATCTTCAGCCCTGCCGACGACGTGGCGGGCGCGTACGTCGGGTCCGCGATGTCCTGCGGGCGGGCGGCGTTGGCGCGAGGGGGAGGAGCCTTGTAAGGACCCACGGCGATCCCGTCTGCTTCTACCTGTACGCCGGCATATTCCTGCTCGAGCGCGAGATCGTCGGCAAAATACTCTTCCTGTTGCTGTGTCGTCTCCTGCGCTTCTATCGGAGGAGGAGGAGGAGGAGTCGTTGTCGTCGGCTGCTTCTCCGTAGAGTAATATCGGTTGATGTTATGGGGGTACGGTGACCTTGTCGCTGGTCTGGGGATCTGTCTGGATTGCGCTGAGGAAGAGAAAGGAGTCGATGCACATCGGGTTATCTTCTGTGGTGTCTGTGTGGAAGCAGTCAGGCCGGAGGGCCTCCTTAATCTCGGTACCCTCCGCATTATGGGCAATTGGCGAAGACGGATGAACGAATGTGGCTTTGTAGATTATGTAGGTAAGTAGGCAAGTTGACGTTGCCGTCTTGCTGTTACGAAACGCGAACTTTTTTTGATGGACAATGCAATCAATTTGCTGTATTGCAGCTTCGGATTGTAATGTTGTACAGGGGTTGCCGACCAAATAGGCTTAGGGCGTGGAAGCTTGGCAGAAGCACTCCACTGTAGATTCCAAAATTGGCTTATCTAACGGCCATGTGCACAGCATTCCTGGTGTCTTCTGTGCCTAATAACGGGTCCTGACGGTTAAAAGGGCGTATTTACCGCACATCAACACCTGTGGGCACCGTCAACCGTAACACCGTAACCGCCTTGGCATTTCCCATGTGAACTCCAAAGTCGAGGGAGACATATCGACGAGTTGCAGGAGCATACCTTCTCGACAAACCATCCTCCATCCACGATTATACAAGATAGACCTAGCTGCGATCTCTGGAAACGAATGCGACGCCAATTCGTTAACCCTGATAAAAAGACACGACTGATTGCACAATAAACACCGGCCAAGACTGCAATCAGTCACATCACATACAGATAGACATCGCGAGCTACCAAAACCCCGTTGCGCCTCCAAAACACAACAAATAGACGAAGAGACCAGAATTATTGTCCCACCACCAAGAGGAAACAAGGAACGCGCGGCTGCGCACGAGGACAAGAGAAACTGCAAATCGCAAAGACAGCTGGCGGCGCGGCGCCAACGGATCTACAAACACTCGGGCGGAATACCTACCATATCAAGCACACACATAACGAGCTTCGCAGTCGAGTACTTATTAGGCAAAGAGCTGACAAGGTTGAGATAAGGATAGGATAGGAGAAAGAAAGAAAAAAGCGCAGTGTGCTGCGAAAAGGCGCAAAAGAGTAAAAGGAGATAGCCAGAGCGACTGCGAAAGAAGAAACCACCAAAAAAATAGCCATGTTCCTCACGCGTCCCTTTTTCCTCCTCCTACTCTTCTTCTTCTTCTTCGCCGCTCTGGTCGCTGGAGGCTGTAAGTCCTTCCCCTTTACCCTTCCCCTTCCCCTCTCTCTACCCACCTCCTAAACAAACCTTCAGAAACATCCATCCAACTTTTACTAACTCCCAAACAGCAGCCCCCCTCTTCTGCAAATGCACATGCTTCAAGAACAGCACCCTCATCCCTCTCAAACCGGGTTCCACGTGCGGGCAATGCACGCACGCCTTCTGCCTCTCGCAGTCTCTGCCTATATGCAGCACCAGTAGCACACCATCCTCACTCTCACTCTCATCCTCCATATCCTCATCAAATAGTATGAGCACCGAGCAAAAACAAAAACAACAAACCCAAGAATCCCCCGAATCCGACATCCCCGTCCTCAGCACCTGCATCCAGCGCGACAGCCGCAAGGACCAGGTCATCGTCTGGGCCTTCTTGCTCGGCACCGCCGGCCTCCTCGCCTGGGCCGCTCTCAAGAGGGTCAGGGAGGCCAAGGGGGGCAAGAGTAGGAGTGGTAGTTCGCCGTCGTCGTTGAGTGCCGGTGCGGGTGCGAGTAGTAGTAGGGGCGCTGGTGGTGGTGTTTATGCCCCAGTTACGAGAACGGGATAATGAAATAAGGGAAGGTTGTTGTTCTCGGGAGCTATGTATAATTTTTCTATGATTTTGAAAATCCTTTGGCCGGCGTTGGGGGCGGATATATGTATTATACATGTCTACAAGCGACATACGATATATTGAGATTCCATTCCATGACAACATCATCAATACTTATATCCTCAGGAGACAAAGACCGTAGGTTGAATACAAGATGAGCACACCCTTTCTTCCAATGCCCGAGGTAGTCACTAACCTCTCTCACATTCAACTTCTCAACACATCTAACCCAGACTCCTGAAAACATCCACATATCTCTATACCTCAACATCAGAAGACATCTTATTAATAGGGGAATCCCGCTCTTTATTTTTATCACCACTTACGCCATATCATTCATTCCTTTTGGTGCTCTATAAATGACCTTCACTTACATCCTCGTAGAACAAATAGATACGCCATGGTTTTTATGTATCGTCATTCCCCATTACCGACTTTTGTCTAGCTGTTTTTTTGTCTCCACTTGCTTTTTCATGTCCCGTGCCTGCCAACGTCCTACTGATTGATGACGGGAGACCGTCTAATCCTCCTCAATAGGGGTAGCCTTGTGATCCGCCCCGGCACCATTGCTGACGCTGCCGTTCTTCTCGCGCCGGGCGCGGACGGCGGCGGCCAGATCCTCCAATACATCGACCGTCGTCTCCCAGTCGATGCAGGCGTCCGTGATACTGACACCCTTCTTCAGACCGGAGGGACCCTCGGCGGGAACCTTCTGGTTGCCCTCGTTGATGTTGGATTCTATCATGACGCCGATGATGGCCTTCTCACCCTCGCGCAGCTGGTCGCCAATCACCTTGGATACCTTAGGCTGGTTCCGGTGGTCCTTGTTGGAGTTGCCTATGTCGAGTTAGTATGAGATCCTCCCAAAATCGCTGCCTCTATTCAAACATCGTCAGGGCACTTACCATGTGAGCAATCGACCATGATGGCCAGCTTCTGGCCCTTCTTGGTCAAGACCTCCTTGGCCTCCCGGATGCTCTCCTTGTCGTAGTTGGTGCCTCTCGTGCCACCTCTGAGGATGACGAACCCGTGCTCATTGCCCGCCGTTCTCGTGATGGCGGCCAGACCCTGTTTCGTGACTCCCATGAAGTGGTGTTTCGAGGCGGCAGCGCCGATGGCGTCAATAGCGACACCGAGGTTGCCGTCCGTACCGTTCTTGAAGCCAATGGGGAAGGATAGGCCCGAGGCCAGCTCTCGGTGCAGTTGAGACTCGGTAGTTCGCGCACCAATCGCGCCGACGGAGATGAAGTCGGCCAGGAACTGAGGCGAGATGGTATCCAACATCTCGCTGGCGATGGGCATGCCGGCACTCGTCAAGTCGCTGAACATCTGGCGTGATATCCGGAGGCCCTTGTTGATCTTGAAGCTGTTGTCGATGTCAGGATCGTTGATCAGACCCTTCCAACCGACCGTGGTACGGGGCTTCTCCAGGTAGGCGCGCATGACGACGCACAGGTCATCGGAGAGCTTGTCGGACAGGGCCTTGAGACGCTGGCAGTAGTCTTGGGCCATGGCGGGATCGTGAATGGAACAGGGGCCAACGATGACCAAGAGTCGGTCGCTGCGGCCCATGATGATGGAGACGGCCTCGCGGCGTCCCTTGACGACGGTCTGTAGCGAGGCATCGGTCATCGGGATCTCGGAGAGGAGCAGGGCAGGGGGGATCAAGGGATCCTGGCCCAGAACTGAAGGGTTATTAGAAGTCAGCATGGTGAATGTTAAAGAAGTCTGGTTTGTCAAGTCTATCGTCGCAGTCGCAGTCGCTTCCTCAACGCAATGACGAAAGAGAAACGGGACAGCATGGTGCGAAAAGAGTAGCTGTGCTGATATAGATAATCCAAGGTCATCGATGTCTGCTTTCCTCTTCTTCATTCCAGTCTCTGGTTCACTGGGTCGTCTGTTGGTGAATTGACGATGTCGAGAACAAAAGGAACAGCCGTGCGTAAGAGGGTAGACATGGCATACCTCTCATGTCATCAGCCTTCAGCGGCGACATGTCGACTCCCGGCATGGTGACAAACACCAATTAAGCTCAATTGGTCGATGTAGAATAACTGAACTGGTCGACAGCCCAGAAGGTAGAGCAAGCAATGTGACACGCTCGCGTCCAAAGATAATGCTGGTGTACAGGGCCAATTGCGGTGAATATCGACTCGAGATGTTCGACGTAGGTAAGTATGTATATGTGTGGCCGGCCGAAGACTGACTGGCGGAAACAAGCAAACTGTTAAAGCAAGTGAACAACTTGGGGGGTATCTAAATGGTGGTATGTATAGTATTGAACAAACTTGGACTTGAGTAGAAGCTTCAAGGTCCAGAGTTGAGTGTTATTTACTGTATCTCAAGTGAATGGGAGGAAGACGAAAACAAATGAGTCAGTCACAGAAATTCTGGAGATGGACGAAAAATATCGTCTATATTAAAGCAAAAGATGTGAGTGTGACCCGACAATGTAGGGGTCCCAACTCCTGGGTCGGCCAAAAAAAGTGCTGGTGCGAGCTTGTGCCAGCAAGTAACATGCGATGGAGGGGCAGAACGTCAGGGGTGGATACAAGTACTTGGCAGTAACCTGTACTTATCTTGGCAGAGACCAGTGCCGATTTTGGCACAATCAAGACTTGATTCATGGTAGCAAGTACAAGCCCACTACCGGTGCTACCGTCCCGTAGCTCTAGCCCTGCAAGTCCATGTCGAGGGGTCACACTAGCGCAGAGAATGCGAAAGATTTGGGTTCAAACATCCAAGCTACAGGAAGCTGGAAAACAGATTGTTCATACGACGAGAGTACGGTTTGCATTCCTTTTTCTCTTTTTTGTCAGTAATAGTTGACCCGTGATGTAAACAATCTTGGTGTTTGTATGGAAATCCCCAGTGGTGAAGCTTTCCTCTGTGGCCGATGCCGGTAAACAGGGTATCCTAAGCTGTGTGTGCTACTGAAGAGGGGCATGCAATCCTTAACAAAGTCCCACTTGACACTGTAACCCACATTGTACATGCCACATGCCACCGCAGGCCAAGGAGGACCATTGCTCCCTTCCAGTTGTCTAAACTCGATCTGTACCGCAAGAAGGGAGCTTGTTCTGAACTATTTCGCTCCCTGATATCTCCGAGACATTTTTCTTTTCCAGTATGGACGACGGATTCCTGTGAACGTGAAAGGCTACCTACGTACAGGCTAGGTTACCCTGTAACAACAATGGACAGTAGGAATCAGATCAGATGCAAGCTCAGAGGAACACTGAATCCATGCCTTCAAGTTCAAGTCACGATACAGTGAGTCATGCCAATCAGCCAGCAGAAGTAGATTGGATGAACCTTAAGTGAAGAACACTTTGCTTGCTTACATGTCCAACTTTCACCGCTCCAGAGAGTCCAGACCAATAACAGCCTCCACCCACGCCACGTCTATTTCTGAGGCCTGTCTATTCATATGCACCCGGCAACAGGCACCTTTCTTTTGCTTTTCAAAAAAATAGAATAAGGGAACAAGATGAACAAATCAAACAGCGCAATGAGGAGCACTTTTGCTTTATTTACTACATCCAGAATGTGAGATCAAAAACAACAAACAAACCACTCCTACGTGTACTTATGTACCGCTTGATTCGATAAGGAACGAAAAAAAAAAAAGGATCTGAAAAAAAAGATTCAGTCCCCCCAAAGACACGTTGCCTGTCGTGCAAAGCATGGATCTGATCTAAGTCTAGACCGAGCCAAGGTAAAGTAAAGTAGATTTCGAGATCCCGCTTCAGATCCCCGCACCACGATGGGCACCCAAAAAGGGATTTATTTGGGGTAGGGAGTTGCAGATCAAGCAAGATTGCACACCGAATGTGTGTGGGATGGGATAGGATGAAGAAGAGGTGAAAGGTGAAGCGCGGCAGTCGTTGAAAAATATCATGTAAAGGGGGATATTCGCATCACCAAGGGTCTGTAGATGAATATCACTCACGAACGGCAGCAGATAGATATACACACATGAATGGGAGTTGTAAAAGTCCTATGCATCAACTAACTTCCCCCATGGGCCATACGTCTGAGTAGCTACCTATGTAGGTAGTTACCTCTTGAGCCAAGAATCAATCCTCTTGTAGATCCATCCATCCTCGCTGCCGAAACCGGCTCCGCATAACCTAGACAGACATTGGACCCAAGCCGACAATTCAAAACGCCGGGTTCACTATGTGTCCGTCTGTAAAGAAGAGGCACATACATATTATGCAATTTGTATTTATCACATATGCTGCCAGATCGCCCAAGAGAAGAAAGACCAAACAAACATCTCCCAATTCCTCCCCCATCGAGCAAAAGCCCGCCTCGGCTGCGCGGGAAAAATGTTCCCCAAATCTATATCCTAGAATGAAAGAACGGAGGCACCCCGTCCGTCGTTCTGGGGAAGGGGTCTCCACAACGGGACGGCCGGCGCGGCGGGATGCGATATAAATATTCCTCTACCTACCAATCGACTTACCTACCTACCTACCGGTGATGTTCCGTCTTGGAAGGGGGGGCTTTTTCTGTCTTGGCATCGAGTAGGTTACTTGATTACTTTCGTCGTCGTTGATGTCGAGTTCTCGAATCGCACTTTGAGATTTTAGTAGTCTGTCTATTCAACATGTTCGGGGGTACGGCACACAAGCTGCTGGCAGCGGCTGCTACTTGTCTACTATGGACGACATCCGTCCTGGGAGCACCGCTTGAGGGGAGAAAAGCTGCTCTCAGACCACACCCAAATAAGGGCTCTCACTGGGTGGCCA
Source organism: Xylariaceae sp. FL0594 (assembly GCA_022385605.1). NCBI lineage: Eukaryota > Fungi > Ascomycota > Sordariomycetes > Xylariales > Xylariaceae > Xylariaceae sp. FL0594. The sequence goes on from MU280846.1 coordinate 24,651, forward strand.
CCTGGACATCGATGCCGCAGCTGGTTGAGCCGGCCAATCTGCCTCCGGCTCCCTTCGTAAGCAATTGCCTCCTCACCCGTATACATACATGTAATAGTCTTTCAAAATACATAGGATACTGACATGTACGAAAAAATAGACTGGCTCAGGTGTCTTCCAGAATGCGACGCTTCGCCAGACATTGCACATGTCCATCGGCGCTGAGAGGATCCGCATTCAGATCGCCAACATCTTCGGCGGGAGCGTCTTGCCCATCACAGCCGCGTCCATAGCGCTGCCCACGGGTGGCCTGGCCGGCGTGAGCGGCATCGACACGACGACCCTCAGAGCACTGACTTTCAACAACGGGTCGAGCTCCGTGGACATCCCACAGGGCCAAGTGGTGTACACGGACCCGATCGACTTCGACGTCGCTCCGCAGTCCATGCTCACCGTCACTCTGTACTCCGAGGCCGGGCAGTCCGGAACGAGCATCACCGGCCACCCCGGTAGTCGCACGACATCGTGGATGCAGCAGGGAAACCATGTGAACGACGCTGCGGTGGCCCAGGCGAGCGCGGTGCACTGGTACTTCTTGACGGCTGTCGAGGCTTGGGCGCCCTCTACCACGGCCGCGTTGGTTATCCTCGGCGATAGTATCACCGATGGGCGTGGGAGCACAGATAACCAAAACAACAGGTAAGAAGAATGTGGGTTGGAGCAGTTCACAAAATGCCACAGTAAATAAGACTGAGCAAGCTAAGCTAACGTACACGCGATGCAACACCACACGCAGATGGCCAGATCTGCTCCTGGCAAGAATGCAAAAGGAGAACATCACCAACATCGCCGTGGTTAACCAAGCAGCAGGCGGAAACGCCGTGCTAACTGGAGGACTGGGCCCCCCACTGTTGCAGCGATACAAGCGCGACCTTCTCCAAGTGGCCGGTGTAAAGTACGGCCTCATCTTCGAAGGAGTCAACGACATCGGCGTCGGCGCAACAGACTCGGCGACTCAGGGCCGCATCGCGAGCGGTCTGGTGTCCGCATTCAAGAACATCACGACGGATGCCAAGGCCGCCGGCATCACCATGTTCGGAGCCACCATCACCCCGTTCAGCGGCAACGGGCAGGCGTACAGCGACCCGACACGCGATGCGGCGAGGCAGAGGGTGAATAAATGGATCCTGGCTGGTGGCGGTGGCAGCTACGTCGCTACCATCGACTTTGCCAAAATCCTGGCGAACCCGGCCAATGCGAGCATCCTGGCTTCGCAATACGACGGTGGTGACCACTTGCATCCCAATCCAGCCGGGTATCAGGCAATTGCCGACCACTTCCCCTTGGGGATCTTAAAAAGCAAGAGACACCCAGGATGGTGGTGGTTTTGATGATTCACGTCTGCTGCAGCCAAGATTCGGTGCAAGCGTCGGTATATGAAGATCTCTGATGTGATCTTGTATAGATAGACCTTGGAACTTGGAAGGCGGGAAGCAACCAAATTCGTGATGAATTGACAACCATCTTTGCAATTTCCAAATTTCTTGGTGTTGATTGTTGATTTTCTTAGATGATGTAAAGAGCAACTCTACTTATACCAGCCTTGGCAAAAGCACGACAGACAAGGGTAACCCAAAAGAAAAGGCAAAGAAAAAGCTGCCTGGTCATTCATAACAAGCGAAATGAGGAGGAAAAGTTGAAGTTAGTTGGGAAAACGAATAATTCTGCAATAGCCAAAAAAGACGCCCCAGGCGGGGGTCGAACCCGCAGCCTTCGGATAACTCTCTAGGAGGCTATCCCATAAAAGTCCGACGCTCTAACCAATTGAGCTACCAGGGCTTCCTTGTAGTTGCTTGTCAGGGGTGCTTAATTGGGTTCAAGATGGTAAAGATTTAATCGGCTCCACCTTCTCGTAGAGTTGTTTGCTGTCCATTGAGGTAAAATGTCGGGTCTCATTGATGACCTCGTTTGCAAATTTTGATTTTGCACACAAGCCATTGACTTGTGTCTGGGTACCTGCTTGGTTTCAATGGTCTGGAGCGTTTTGGTTGGTTCCTGCCAGTGATTGTTTCAAAGATGCTGGGCGAGAGGGTGCGATGTACCTTTCCCCATTGAAACGGAAGGCACCTGCTGTTTGCCATTTGTACACCATGCCACCAGGCAGGCACAAACAACTCGAACACAGTGCACATCCATTTACCGCAGGTAGGTACCTGCCATTCTGTACCTACAATACCTCATTGTAACCTTCCCAAACAAAATTCTGCCAGCCCAATCTGCTACACCGCCCCCGTCTTTCCCAAACCAGTTAGATTCTGCCATGCTCCACCGCTCTGGGACATCTATATAAACCTGCCCCTCCTCCCACCTTTCTCACCTTTCTCTTCCCTCTTTCCTCTTCTTCATACTTACCTTGGAGGGAGAGAAGGGGGCTCAAGAATCCCCTTCCTCAAGACTGGCGGGCCTGCATTGCACAGCGCGGTCGTCTTCCGTCCTCTGTCGACGCACTCTGTGTGTCCCAGGCTCTGTAATTTTTGATTTTCTTTTCGATCCAGTTGTCGTTTTCATTGTGCTCTCCGCTTCAATGCCGGGACGCGAAGAAGATGATTTTGCTTTTTCGTGATGTTCGACTCCAATCCTACTTGAGTGGATGGGATTGTTATGTGTGAATCTGTGAGTAGTACTTACCTAGTATCATCAGTCAGGCCGATTGGAGCGATTGGAGTTCAGACCTTGTGTCCCAAGTGCGAAGTTTGTCGAGATGACGATGTCTGCGCCGTCAGTCTGCGGTCGTGTGGGCGCGTTGTCTGCCTTCGACGTCAAAAGAATGCGCAGTGTGTCCTGCTGGTTTCTGTCTGTGTTTGGACTAGGTAGGATGACAGATACCCATGTATTATGTCGGTCAGTACAGTGACGGCGGATCAGAGCCCATCATGGCTGCCTGCCAGTGTTTATCCACCAATTCATCATCATTGGGCCATCATCATCCATGTCGTTGCTGCCTACGTCTGCACTAGGATGCAAAGCTGTGGGCGGTTTCAATGGCAACCATGGCTGCCTAATTAATACCTTCCGATTTTCATTCAACTTTTCCGCGGTGGTAGATTTTCCGTTGTGCTCGGGAACAACACCCACCAATGTCATCCATCGTCACCAATATAGCTGCCTATCGCTGCAATCTGCTCATCCAATCTACGTACTTTGGTAACTAAAGATCGCGATCCAACCCCAAACGGTGTTTTTCCCAGTTCTGACTGATGCTGCGATGCCTAATGACAACCATCACGAACACCTGTTCCCTGGTTCCTTCCCTGCATGTCATTGAATCTAGAACCTCTTTCCAGTGGTTTGACTTGTCTAGGAATCATCTCCCGATTAATTCATTCAACATTCGACCTTTGATAACCGCCTACCAGCATGAACAATTGGGAAAGATCACCGAACGCAGCTTTTTAACTGTCACCAGTCCATTCAGACAACCTCTTGGCCGCTGCTCGACAATTCAAGAAGTGGATATGTTCAAGGTGCTGGAGGCTGCGACATGATACCATACGATGCCAAAAAGAAGCAGTACAAACAAGACGCAAAGAAAAAAGGCAATGAATGGAACGCCGCGCGAAAAGAAAAAAGGAGTCCTGCCAAACAAACCAAAGCGAAAACGGATTCGAGCACACCGTTCCAAGTCCCATACTCCACACGCACTCGAGGTCGTCGCTTTCCACATGTGTACGAAACAAATTCAATCAATCCACTGCCTCAATTGTCCACTACCTTACTGACTGCCCTAACCTACAAAGAAAGCCGGCAGGTCACCAGACAACAATCCAGAAAGAGTCAAGGCGAACTAAAGGTTTGGTAAGTACCTAAGTAGAGAGAGAAAAAGGAGAGGTTTATCTAAAATACTCAAAAAGTTTTATATAAACATTATTTGAACCCTCATCTTCTTATACATACATACAAGTTAACACAAGTTAACACATTTGGTCTTCAAGCCCGCCTGGTCAAGCACGTATTAGCCTAGCCTAGCATAACCTTAGCCAGAGAGACAGCCAGACAAGACTAAAAGATAATATAAAAAGAAAGAAAGAAGGGGTACCAAACCAGACCGGACCGGACGAACGTGATGAGAAATCGAATAATTAAACCTAACCTAAACCTAACCTAGACCCTCGTTTGGAATTAATTGAACGGAGAGAAAAAAAGAAAAGAAAAAAAGAAAAGAAAAGAAGGAAAAGAAAAGAAGACGCTTCAGATCTCTCTCTCTCTCTCTCTCTCTCTCTCTCTCTCTCTCTCTCGTTTTCCCATCGTTGCTTTCTTCCTGCTTTGCTCGGCTCTGCTCTAATTACTTCCTTCCTTCTCTCGATGATAGAAAAAACATTTCCATTTCACTTCCTCTTCTCTTCTCTTTCCTTCTCGTCTCTTACTCCACTATCACGACTTACTCCTACTTAGTACCCCTCTTCTCACGATCACCCCCGATCCTATCCTAATCTTACAGGTTGATAGATCCCGGAAACATCAGACTAAATTAGAAGCCCATGGCAAAATAATAAGAAGCAGCAGCAAACACCAGTCCCGTAACAGCGCCAGCTCGACGAGAAGATAGAGAAGAAGTGGCCGCGGACGTCGGGATAGACTGGAGAGGCGGCGACGGGGACGAAGAAGAGGCCGAATACGTAGCCGTCGTCGCGACGCCGTCTACCGCGCCAGTAGTGCTGTAACCCGTGCCTCCTGCTACAGGCACGCCTCCTGTCCCGGAGGCGGCGATGGTGCTCGTAATCGTCGTCGTGGTCAAGGGCGAGATTGACTCTGTCCCTGGATAGCCTGCGCCTCCTCCTCCTTCCACGCTGCCGGAGGTGGAAACGGAAGAAGACGAAGATGATGATGATGAAGATGAAGCAGAGGCAGTGGGGGTGACGGAGATGGTCAGCGTGCTGGTGAGAGTGGTTGGTATTTGGGTTACGCTTGCTACTGAGTATGTTCCTGTATCAGCCGTGGAGGTGGAGGTGGAGCCGGAGGCTGTTACGCCGTCGACGTCGCCTGTGGCTGTTTTTTTTTTCGGACGATTGTTAGTATGAAACGAACGAAGAGGTAAATACAAAACACAAGAAACATATGATTAGAGAAAGGGCCAGGGGAAATTTCAATGGTTCAAGTCCTTCGCAAAATCACCGTGAATAATATTGGACTCGCACTTACTCGTTGTCGACGCGCACGACGTAGTGGAGTTGCCTGTGTGGTAGCCACCCTCGCTCGAAGAGGTAAACTCCCCGGCGAGACCAGTTCCGGAAGTGAAGCCGGCAGTGGTGGTGAGAGTGTACGTCTCCCCATGGCTTCCGGTGGAAATGGTTATAGGAATGACCGTCGTAGTGGTGGGAATCAAGGTGAGCGTAGTCGTTGCCGAATACGACTCCGACTCCGACTCTGGTCCTTGTCCTCCGCCGCCGCCCACGCCTCCTCCTACTACCGATGATGAGGACGGCGAGCTGCAGGACGCAGAAACGAGCACGGTCTGCGTCTGGGTGATGGTGAGCGCCTGGGTGACGGTCACGACGTCCGTGACGGTGATGGGGATCAGGCCGCCGCTAGGGAGGAGGCTGGTGTCAGTCGCTCCGGCGTATCCATATCCCGAGGGCGTGGTCGCCAAGACGGGCACGACGAGGCCGACGATGGCCATGAGTCTATTGGAAACCATGGTTTGATCGGATCTGTTCAAAAGAGTGACTTGATTAGGTAAGGTGAGACCCCTCTAAGTAAGTAACGAGCGACTGCCCACGACGATGACCTCAAATAACAAGAGAGAGAAGATATTAGAAGAGGAGGTGCGTGAGTGAGTATGACCAGCCGGATAACTAGCTAGGGAGGAAGGGCCAGGAATGTACAGAGAGTGTGAGGATGAGTCTTAATCTTTATAGGCTCACCAGCATGGGGGGAGACAGTCAGCGAGGTGATTCACACAAACGTAGTACTTGGTAAGAGTGAATGGTGGGACGAGCTCATATCACCACGCGGGCCAGTGCTGTGAATGCCAGAGAGGCGGGAGATTCCCCCTTCCCCACCAGAGAGCACAGCGAAGTTTCTCCTGGTGTGACGCCATCAACGGCTTTTTCTGCACCTTCTTCTGCCTGCTCATGCACAGGTGGTGTCACAGAAATTTTTCTGGTCGAACCTGTTTGCTCCAGAGAAGGGACGGATACTGTTGCACAGAAGCACACAGAATCAGGCCCACCGGAGATTACGAGGTGTCACGTCGGTCCTTGCTGAAACGCCAGGAAATAGAGAGTGCTTGATGGCACTGATCTCCCTGGCCATGGGACGGGACCAGATGGAATAGTCCTGTGAATGGCATACTTTGTAAGGTGTTCCCACTTGATGTCTGAGAGGCCGTGAATCTGGAGTGGAGCCCCGGTTCAGAGATGAATTCTATTCTTTCGCGACTTGTCTCGAGTCGCCTGGCCTGGGACGAGCAGGGAAACAGAGCTGGGCCTCGCTCGCATTCACGGTAACAGGAACCGTGCTCGAACCTACATACCTAGTTAGCACAGAATGTAAGTAACCGCGAGCTTGTATGCCCGACTCAGGTACATAGAATATTAGGTTTGGTACTCGCGTGACACGTACGTCGCAGAGCTTTCCCAGCGCGCTGTCAGCACCGCGGCGCATCTACTGGTCATCTGGAGATGAGGTTTAAATTGAAGATAAACTCGAGGCAACGTCGACAAGGACTTTTGCCCTCAGCTGAGTACCTCTGTGGAACTCGGCCATCTCCAGGGACGATCCCTCCTCCTAAATTCACGCGCGGGAGTCAACTCGCAGACTTCGTTCCCGTCTTCTGAGTACCAAGCCATGCGAAATGATTGGTTTTGAAGCTGTTAGGTCCTTGAAAATTAGTTCGTCCCACAGCTTGAGACTCGATGCGTTCGTGCGGGTAGACATGGTATATCATGATATATAGCCAGGCTTCTGCTTGCCATTGAAATAGCAAAAGTCTCAGTTGAGTTGTATGAGATAAATGATGTCTTGGAGGGCGCAATAAACCAGGCCAAGGCCGTTATAGAGATGAAAGCAATGGCCAGTATCGATCGGTCTCGTCGACTATGACCCAGCGGAGCAGGCGAGGGTACCCGTGACGAATGTGAAGCAACATATCTGGTGCCGTGGCCGCAAATGAGTACAGTCTGAGTATAGAGGCACCATTCCATAGCAAAAAAAAAGTTGAGATAATATCAGCAGGACACCATCATGGCCAACCAGGGCATGGGATCATTTGGCTATCTGTTTTCCCCAGTCATGGCCGTCAGCCTCGGGAAGTTCGGAACAATTGACAAACCCTGTTTCTAACAATTTCCGGACGCCGATGCCGGATGAGTATACGACTACAGCTCGAGCAGAGACAATGGAAATGATTACAGTATGGTAGGTATAGACTTGTTTTCGTTACTCGTTACTCAGTTGTTGTAAACACAGCCCAGCAGCCAATTCGAAGGTGAGGGTGACTTTTGACTGGATTGGGACAAATTCTACTATTTCGCCATACAGTGCGAAGTAACCAACAGCCCAAGTACCAAGGTAAGGTACCTGATAGTAGTGGTTGGTCATCTTCTGTGCGGGGCTCCTTGAGTCCTTCTGTACCAAGTAAAGAAATGGATCGAGTTCCTATCTAGCACCGTATGTAATAGGAGAGAAGCACCGTGGACCACATGCATGTGAACTTGAAGGCTGACATCTCTGAGAGCCGTGGACTCAGTCAGTGTAAAAGCGGGAGTAAAGGTCGGCAGTTTTCATTACGTTCAGCTGCAAAGTCCCAAGAAAGACTCACCTCCATTCTGCTGCTGCTTCTTTTCCCTTTTCAAAATCTTCTCTCGACAAAGCCCGGCCGGATATATATCAAAAATGCTCCACGATACTGCTCGAGATCTCTTCAGGAATCTCACAGGTGACAGAGAAGGCCTGACGAACGCTCTTCGCGGTATCACGGACAAGTTCCGCCGCCTCGTCACCGAAGATCCGGAGTCGGAAGAGCTCGACTCCTTCGTGGCAGAGGTGGGGAATGCTGCTCGAGAGCAGCCGAACAGGCTACCCCTGGGTGACTCGGGCCTCCTGAGCTTCGTCTGCACTATGGTGATGAGAGTCGACGGCGGGCTCAGATCTGCCGTGCTTGTCCATTGCCTCCGTATGATAGGGAACTGTAGCGCAGATGAAGGTTGGTGCCGACAAAAAAAGAAAAATAATACAGACTTGCGCCCGCATCATGATATGCTGAATTTTCCCAAAGGGAATTTTGAACCCTGGTTAACTAATGCCCAGATGAGAACAGAAAGAGGGTTGTCGAGTCGGGATGCGTACAGTCCATCGTGCCCATGGTGAGAGACGACGCGTTATTCAATTACGCCGTCTCCGTCTTGTTGAACCTCTGCGTCGACTTTGGTAAGAGCAGACCGATATGTGATATGCAGACTGTGGTGGGCTAATACAGCTCTCAGAACCGGCACATGAAGTTGTATATAAAGCACGCATCAACCCCGAGCTCGTCGGCGTCCTCACACGTCGAGGAGATTCCGTTGGCGGTCTTATAGGCCTTGTTTATAAGCTTCTTGGATTCGTGGCTACACAAGGTAAATTACATGGGACAAATTCATACTTCACCTGACTAAGTACACAGAATATCCTGAGGCTGACGCGTGCACAGAACCAGAGGAAGGCCTAATAGATCCCGCCACGGCCTGGGTGCTCCTCCACATGGCCAACAGCCAGCCGGAGCCCGTAGACGCGGAGGATTTCCTGGCAGCGATATCCACCGCGCTGATGTACCTCTCCCGCGAGTCGGACCAGCAGGCCTTCCTAAACAACGACGACGCCGTCGGCGTGGCAATCGAGGTCTACTATAAACTCTGCACAGCCGACTTAGACGCAGAAGAGGAGGAAGAAGCAGAGCGCAAGCAGATGGAGACCACGTACATGTCCACACTAGCCGACCTCTCCGCCCAACCCTCGTTCGCATCGCTACTGTCAGGGGACCAGGCGCGCAGGCTACAGGACTGGATCCGCCAGCGGGCTCACCCGGGGCTCCGGTCCGCAGCATGTCTGATGCTCGGCAACATCGCCCGTTCCGACGACGCGTGCAAGACCCTCGTGCACGGCGACTCGATCCACGAGCCCCTCGCCGCCGCCCTGCGAGAAACCGATGCAACAGCAGTCCACCTGCACTGCGTGCTCAGCTTCCTCCGGAACCTCGCCATCCCGCGCGAGAACAAGCCCGTGCTCGGCGCCGCTGGCCTGTTCGAGGCGGACGCGCTCCCGCGCATCTGGCGGCACATGGACACGCAGCCGCAGGTCCAGTTCGCCGCCGTCTCGCTCGCGAGGCTTCTGCTCGTCGGCTGTGCGGCCAATGTGCATCGGATATGTACAATATGTACACCATTACCTGAACCCGAACCAGAAGACGAAACATTAACCACAACAACTCCAACTACTACAACTACAACACCCCTCCAAATCCTCCTCGACCTCAACGCGCGCTCCGATAACGAGCCGATACAGATGGAGACGGCGCGCGCAGCCGCTCTCGTATGTCGTACCTTGCACACTCCCACCCCCACCGAAATCCCTAGCTCCAATTCCAATCCCAACTCCGAATCATTCTACACCACCCACCCCACCATCGCAGCCGCCATGGCCCGCCTCGTGACACAGACCAAGTACCCCCTCGTCGCCGCCGACGCCTTCCTGTCCTTCTCGCTCATGGCGCGCTCCTCTTCGGCCGTCGCGGTCGGCCTCCAGGCTCTAAGTCATAAAAGGGAGTTTGTCGATGCGGTCGTGAGGTGGGTGTCGGGTGATAAGGGAGAAGAAAAGAAAGAAGAAGAGAAAGAAGAGGGAGAACAGAAACAGACACAACCCAAAGAAGTCCGTGCCAACGCGCTCGTCTTCATCGCCACACTCTTGGACGCGTGCGAGCAGAGCCAGAACGAGAAACAAGGGGGAGAGGAAGGGGAAGGCGAAGGGGAAGGTGAAGGACGACTACCATCGGATATCAGGCTCACGTTCGAGAAACTCCTACGGGAGAGCGTCGGGACGAGAGATGGATGCTGATGCTGATGCTGATGCTTCGTCTTCGTGAGGGTGGAGCTCGGGGGAGTGAGTGTAAGGGTAATGAATTAAAGATGTTGTTTGGACTAAGATTGGCAAGGTCCTCCAAGGTCCCTAGCTGAAGGTCAGATTAGGTTTACCTAGGGACCAGTTAACAGACACACGGACATATACATATGTCATGTAGAAGAAGCAACTTCATCCTTCAGCATTAGCAAGATCATAGGTTCTGGTCAGTCGAGAAATACCCTGACAGACACAAAACCTATACGGGATGCATGCTCGTTCTTATGCCATTGCCAAAATAGACACAATCAAGCAAGAAGTAAGAAGACCATTTCCGTACTTTCTGTGGGTTTCGTGCCTAGGCCTGAGTCTTAAGCTGAGTTATCCTCATTCATGGTCCTTTTTCCTTCCTACTGCGGACCTCGAGAACTCTGTGCAAAGAGAAAAACTTTCTATTCTCTTGTTTAGTGGTATAAATTCGTCGTGACTCATTCACCATCCCGTCCATCCCTTCGTTCCTTTTATGCTTGCTCTTTTCCCCTTCAGAGGCTGTGGCGGTTTGGAAGGCGGGTGCTTCATACAAACACAGATAGAGCACAAGGCATAGGGACAAGACCAAGATGAGTGTTTTTTTCTTTTGATTAAAACCGCAAGGAAGCCCGACCGACCATGAGTGACATTGACCATTTCCATTTCAGCAACCGACTGACCACACACGAAAAACAAACGGACGTAAAAAAGTGCAAGATAGAAGCCTGTAAAAAGAATTGCCCCGTGTCCGTTGTCGAGTTACTCCCGTGCAAGTCCTTTCCGTCAGGATCCTCTCGTCTCCCCTTTCGCGTCTCGGTGAGCTGCTTATTTCTTGTTGGCCTCGGCCTCGGCCTTGTCCTTGGCCCGCTTTTCCCGTATACCCTTGAGTCTGGCGTCGCTTCTGACCTTGCGCAGAAGCTTGAAGGCACCACCCTCGATGGGGGCGGGCATGTCGCTCTTCTTGATCTCGGTGACGCCCTCGCCGACGGGGACGATGGGCAGGGCCGCGCTGATGCTGGACACGGTCTGGGTCTGGCTGAGGTTGATGTCCTTGCTGTCACCAGCCTTGGGGTGCTTGGCGCCCTTGCGGGGGAAGATGATCAGGCGCTCCTTGTAGGCCTTGAGGCGCTCGACGTTTCTGGCGAGAGACTCCTCGCTGAGGTTCTGGCGGCGGAAATCGACGGCGATACCGACGGTGGGAGCCACAAGGCGGGGAATACCAGCCTCCTATACGTTATCGGTCAGACCAGCTGCAAATACCCGGGGGAGCGGTGCAAACGAGTGGACCACAGAATCAGCAAGTCGGGAGATTGTGTGCATCACCCGTGGTCGATCCAGAATTGCTGTCCGGGTCCAGTCGTTTGCTCTCGTTCGTATATTGGGTGGGCTTCATTACCTTGAGCTCAGCCAGGGTGAAACCGCGGCCAGCACGGACCCGGCGGTTGTACTTGATGGTCGGGCATCGGACGATGGGGCGCAGCTTGTCAACGGGACGGGGAGCTAGGGCGGCAGCCTTAGCAGCGCGAGCCTTGCGACGAGCGATCTTCTTGGTGGGCTAATTCGTGGGAAAAAATCCAATGTCAGAATGACGTTCAATTCGGTGGTCCAATCTTCAAATATCCAACCGTCCAAGATTCCCTCCAAATGTTTTGAGATTCGGGGCGTAGCGTACCTGATCGAAGTGGCATCGCACCCGTCTTTGCCAATCCTTGCGGAAATCTGTTCATCCCGTCAGTCTCCGACATTCTTTCTCCATGTTCGATCGAATCGATTTAAGTCGCATTGCTCGGCATCACGATCGGTATTTCGGTTTGGATTGGGGGAGCGTACGGTTCTTCTCTGTATAATGCGTTAGCAAGACATTGTTCGAATGTGGGCGTCGGCGTCGTAGCAGGTTTGGATATGGATCAACATACGAATCTGGTTGTTGTGCTTGATCGCCTATTTTCCAGGGAGAAGCAGGTCAGTACATCATCAATCCTTAAATATCTCCATCTCCAAAGGCGAGCAAGATCGAACGTACCATTGTGACTGACTGCGACCGAGATGGGGACTGGTGGGAAGGTGAACTTGTCGCGGGTCGTCAATGTCTCCAGATTGAGGCACCAGAAATTCAACTCCCAGGCGGTAAGGTGTAGTTGCACTTGCCAGGACCCAACCCGCACTTTCGGCAAAATTTTTGGAGGGCTAGAAAACCCTACTGCGCCCCAGCGCTTTTCAGTGCACAATGGGGGACCTAGCGCAGCCCGAAATAGCCAAAGAGTGGGGCTGCAGAAGCTTGGTGTGGCTGAACAATTAATGGTTTGTGGATCGGCTAGGTGATAAGGTGGCGCGATAAGGACCTCACTGGTACCCAGGTACAAACAGCCAAGTCGCCCCACCTTTTGATCATGTCATCATCAACCACCAGCAATCAACAAAAGTGCGAATCTTCCAAGTTGAATGTACCTACTTTGTTGCAGATGTTCTGATTGTTACTTGTACATTTCATTGCATAATAGATTCATTCTATTGCACCCATGTCACGTGCGGATGCAAACTACATGCCCTCCCAGTTAGAGATTTGTTTCACAGTATTATTGTACCAACCTGGCTTTGAAGACACTCAGTCCTCAGGCGGCGTTAAAATTGCCTTCCTTATGCTAGTAGGGAAATGCATCCGTTTTGATCTTCCCCCGCCACGACGGGCAGTTACAGGAAAGCTTTGTCATGGGTAATCCGGAAGGATGGTGGTGGCTTGAGACGTATGTGACTTCCTCAACTATTTGGGTCTTGTACTGCTCGCATACTAAGAAGAAGGTGCACTGGAAGGTGCACTGGAAGATGCACTGCCATCACCTGTCATGTCTCTGCAATCATTGTCGTTGATCAAGTCACGTTACTGCCATCAATGTTGTTGATAAAGTCACGTTACTGCCATTATTGTCATTGACCAAGTCACGTTTTTACCACTATTGTCGTTAATCATGTCACGTGTGTGCCACGTGGTTAACTAACAATGCCATGTGAAAGCGGGAAGATGAAGCTGTTGATTGGTCACTCTCAGTTCTGATCTACTGTTTGCAAAAGCAAGCTAATATCTAGGTTAAGGTACTGTTGACCACACATGTGTCAATGCCTCATATCCACGTCGACATCGTCAAGTCCTTCTGCCAGTGTCCGTGCCATAGATGAGAGAAAGAGTAAATGAGCCCGGCTGCTCAAGAGAAGGCTGTTCAAGTAGAAGCCCAAAACTCAATGGCAAAGTTGAGATGATTCAAACGGTAGTAGTCGTCTCGGTCTGGGCAGACTCTTCAGGCAACTCGCGCACTAGGGCGCCTCCACGCATCGTCCAGCCGGTACCCTCCTCCTCAAGGCGCTGAGCAACGATTCTGAGGCCAGGGGCCTCGATGTAGCGAAGCTTTTGAAATTCTTCAGAAGTCGCTAACTCGTAAAACTTGGCGCCGTAGCGATCCCAAGTGTTGTAGTAGGAGGCGAGCTTCAAGTCTTCAAGCTCTAAACGAACCGACTCCAAACCGGTGGGGAGGACTTGAACCAGCGACCAGTCGCCCCGCTGCTGGTAGATGAAATCGTGATCGAGTTCGTGCTCGCCATCGCGCTCGCCATCTTGTTCGTCGTCGTTCTCATCGCAAGCTTCCTCAGGGCCAGGGATTGGATTCTCCAAGTAATCCGTGAGATACTCGAGATAGCAGTCGAGTGACTTCAAGTTGTCGAGGCTCTTCAGACTACCAATAGCTTCGTAGAAGGGGAGGAGCGTGTCGTTGTGCAACTCAAGGCGCTCCAGATTGCCCCCGTGTTCTCTGAGGGCGTTACCCATGTGGAGCAAATCAATGCCAAATTCGCCATGTGGTCGGAAGAAGATCAGCTCACGAAGGTCCTTGAACGCCAAGAGGATGCTGTCCAAATTGTTGAAGACGTCAGTATCCACAAGTCGTAGCGTTTGAACCTCGCACTGCTCAAGCTGGCTGGGATCGGTAACAGCCTTATTCCAGTTGCACTTTATCAAGGTGAGCTTCTGGAGGCTCGCTGCGTTGAGAATGAGGAAGATCTCCTTTGGCAAGGACATTCCCTTGATCGTGATGACCTTGATGTTCCAAAAGAGGCTGATGTTTGCCCACTGTGCATCGTCCTTCTCCGTCAAGTCGAAAAAGACCTCTGTGGTGGGCGTCGCCATCTTGTCGACTAATGCTATACAAACTTCGAGTTAGTACATATAGGAGAGAGAGGAAGACTGGATAAGTGAGTTCTGGACGTAGTAGAGGGGAAACCATACATGCCTGCCTGATATAGAGTCTGTGAGAGTGTTGCGTATGATGCTTCCAGAAAGAGACAGCACGAATGATATGGATATCTCTGGGATATCTCTGCGGGCGCAACAACATAAATATTGTCAGACTTATTATACGCTGTAGGGTGGCCTTGGGGTTTTACTAACCTTTGTTCTTGACGGACTGGTTGCTTAGGTTGACAATGGAAACAAGATACAAGTGCTTCCAGGGCTGGGGAAAATGTCAGCAGAGGAATAAAGAACAAGAAAGAGGATGGATCGATAATAGTATGAAGCTATCAAGCCTTGATAGAACTTGGAGATGTCAAAGGATAACTCACCGTATATGATTGTTGAGAGCGGGCGTTGTGGACGGGATGTCTTCAGTGGGTGGATGGTTGGAAGAAGAGAGAGGAAGAAGGTAAGGAAGGAGTGCAAGGTCCTCGATATAAATAGACAAACCAGGTGTGGCAATGACACAAAAAGGCAGGCGGTGTGGGCACGGTCCCCTAATCATTGAATAGAATCGAAACACCTGGGGGATGTGAATGGCGGTACATGTCTAGAAGTATCGAAGTAGCTCGGAGCTAGGGAGGTGTGTGTAAGGAACGTTCCCTATATCGGTCTAATTACACCTGGGGACGAGACCTCAGGAGGATAAGCAAGCACCCTTGGGGAATGTAAATGGGATCCTGTGGGGGTTAGACCGCTGGAATCGAAGCCTGGAATGATTCGACGCAGAGTATCTATAGGTACCTTCCTCAAATTCCAGAATTCTTCAACACATATTGTTATTCACGTATTCATGCTTTGAAACACTCGAGGTAATGGCACCGGCCAACGTACCTACCTATCCAAACCCCCCTAGCTCTCGCCTTGGGCACCACAAGTCCATCTGGCAGACTCGTGAGAATGAAATTATAGGCCTAAGGCGCCATACAGCCTGCAATGAGCAATGGAAGAGTGGTATCAAACACCGTGTCAAGTATCTACCAGGGTTGACACGTAACTCATGTACTCGACGGTCCAGACATATCCCAGGTACATCCCCCAACATTCCTTTCAGCCTCCATAACAAGCGAAGATAGGCCCAAGCTTCTCGTACCTGCTGTGTAAGTCCAGAGTGGCACGTCCCCCCGGAGACATCCCTTAAAACAGCGCAAAGTCCCAGCTACACAGAGTACGAACCTTTAGTGTCATAAAACTCCGTGACAGATCTGCATTGGTAAGGTGGCAAGAACATATATATGTTCCATATGGGCAGCAAATAGTATTCCTCAAGAACTGATGCCGCTTGTTGTCGCTTAGTCGTTGTATACACTCTGTCGAAGTTGTTCGACAACCACATCCCCTGATTTTACGGTGGCCCCAAAACCTTTCATTTTAAAATACTGTTACCGTCGACCGACAACTTTCCGGAACTTGGGAAAAGGGTGTACTTTTAGGGTTATCAATTTTCCCGAGGCATGAGCCGAGGAGAGACGCACTTTTCTGTACAATATCATGTCCGGGATTGGCACCTTCCCGAATCCCGCGATTCTTACATGTAAGTCTCTGGAGTGCACGTTCTGTACGTTCTTACTAACGTCACATACATCGATATATTCCCCCAAGATTACCATGGATTCGCCTCGCGTAGTGGCAGCTAGGTTTGATCCATTCCAGACATGTCATCCTCAGGGGCTCAAGAAAGTAAATTGATCGCAAGCAAACTCCTCGCTCCATGAAAAATACATTATACACCCACGACTCGAAACACCCACACCCACATGGTAAAGGGCAGTATGGGCGCATTTTCCGACATCTATCAGTGGCTCTCCAATAGTCAAAGTTATCACATCCAATCCCTCGGATCGTCGTCGTAATCCCACCTCGTCTCCCACTGCCTCGCGAGCACCTCGCATGCGCCCGTGCGCTCCATCCGCGGCGCGTCCCACATCACGTACCCCCAAGAACGGAGCTCCCCCGGTATGTATTCTCCGTACAGGTTGCTGTAGGTGCCCTTCCAGATCAGCGTCCAGGCCAGCGGCGGGTGCGCATCCGACGGCTTGTCTCCCGTGAAGGGTAGCGGCTCGCGTCGCTGCTGCTTCTCGTCGCGGCTCGACAACCCTCTGTCTCGCCGGGCTGTCTGCTCATATTCTTTCCATGACTCACCGAGGGCGGGAGCACCCCCGAGCCGAGAGATTTTCTCTTGCATCGTCGAGACGAGGTGTTCGAGGTCTTTCATCTTGAAGATGAGGGCGTGCAGCAATTCGATCCCACGAGCCATTGTTCCCTCGAGAAGGAATTCTCTGTTCCCTATTTATAGCAGTTATAAGTTTTTGTCCTGGGTTGTTACAACCTCGGTTGTAACTACAAGCTGCTGGAGTAGCGACGACAGGAAGGAGAAAACAGGACTAGGAGGAAAGAAACAAGAGGGGGAAGCAAAGGCGACGAATGCAAATGAAATGACTGACAGGAGTTATCAAGCTCAAAGGCCCCGTCTGGCGTAGGAGGCCTCATCTGCCCGTCGAATCTCGGGTTATCCGGGTGCACCTCCGAGCTGATGGCGTCAAAGACCTGGTTGTACTTATCCTGAGCAAAGGCGTAGATGCACGCGAGCTCCTCCACCTCCCAAGGCTCGAACAAGCAAACAAATCGCTCCGAGAGCTCCGGGAGGTAGTGCCTATCGATTTGCAGGTCGGACGCATACGGCAAGTCGTCGAGTTTCCCACAGAGGTTAAACCATAGCTCAAGGCGATAAAAGGCGCGCACTAGCCGAACCCTCTCCGCCCTGCTCACAGGCTCTGCGTGGCTTTGCGGTATGAATTCGCTCTCTTTGGCGAGATTGGCCCATGCGAAGTCGACGTAGTGCCGCACAAGGGGGTTGAGTACGGAATTGAAGAAGACGGCCATGCGAACAGCCTCGTCCTCGCTAAGCTTCTCGGTCAAGGCTGGATGGTGAGCCGGAGAGCGTAGGTCCCGGTATCGGGCAAGAAACCCATCGACGATTGCTCGCATACGCTTCTTGGAAAAGTCGCTCGAGCTGGACAGATGGACAGCATAGGCGTCCACGGTCACCTCGCGTAGAGTGGTCTGCAAACTTGAGCAGAGGATGAACCTGCGATCCAACAAATACTGCTGGTGGAAGACGGGAGACGCATGGACCAAGGCGCTCAATTCGTCAAGCTCCAGTGTGGACAGCAGGACACGGCGGATTTCAGGCGGGAGATTTTCGAGCGGCGCGTTGACCTGAGGCCCATTGGAAGCGGGCAGTGTCTGTAGCTTTTGAGCTTTCGACTTTCCAGGAACGGTTCCAGTCTTCCGTGACCTGGCACTTATGACGAAGCTCTTGAACCTGAGCCATATATGCTTAGTTTTAAGCATTTCGCCTGAGATGTTACAATGCAGAGAGCGGAAGCCAAAAGACGAAAGAGAAGTAAAGAAGCATGCGAGAGTAAAGATTCCAACTGCAATCAATGCCCCTGTTAAGCCAATGGGCCTATCTAACCGTAAATATCCCCTTATGACCCTTGGGACCCCTGACTATCCGAGCCGCGAGCTGCGGCAAAGCAGGATTGAAGACCAATAAGCCGGCTTGAACTTGTTTGACATGTCCGTGTTTTGCTACAACCCATGTAAGCTGTACAGCAGTACATGTACTTTCCAACTGATTGCCCATATGTGGGTCAGATTACAAGTACCTTCAAGAGTCGTACTGGCATGGACACCCCTGCACACCGTGCATTCTGGATGCACTACTTGTATACACACGGTACCCACTTCTCCGTGCTGTACAATATACTGTTGTATGCCGCATTGAGATACATCTTTACTGAAAACTGCATATATGCACAATGTGAGATAGACAAAATTCTGCCTGGTTTTGTTCCTAAAAGCTAAAACCAACCAGCCACTTATTACTTGCACATGTCTCTAGGTGAAGATATATCCCATATCTCAAACCCAAGCGAGAACCAAACCTGAAACTTTATTACTCTTCAGGTTTCAGTCTTTTTGTTACTACCTGCAATACATCACCTTTGGCCATATTACCTGTGTGAACCTGGTGTTTGACATTCTAACTCTCTAATTAGACAGAAGTCCTCAGTCCTTCTTGCCCACTACTAAGGTTAGGTCAGTGAAAAGATAGGCCGGGATAATGTAATGTAATGGCTTTCATGAGCCACCTGCGGTATTGGCGTCTTGGCCCTCCTATTCGCCAAGGTTAGAACAACTTGAAGTACTCTGCATCTCCAGGGCACACGTTTGGCTCAGCCTCAAAAAGCCTTTCCTTCCGTGGCACATTATGCATGGTATACTGGAACTGAAACACCTCCGTGGTGTGAGATACTGCCAACGCAGCTCAATGGCAAGATGATGATTTGCTGCCTTGCAACATAGTTTCAGGGCGAAAACCAGGGGTCTCTCTGTTTACCTAGGACTAAGTAAGTTGGAGGTAGGCAGACTAGGTTATTAGTCTAATGACAGGAGAAGCCAACAGACATCATTTCGGTTCTCCACTTGGCTCAGCGGTTGTAAGGTTTCTCATGCAGGTAATTATTATTTCCTGTGACCAACAGCTAAACTGACAGTTTGACGCCTAGCATACATACCTACATACATACATACATACAGTAAGTATATACTCGGTACCGATTTCAGCGGCTGTTATAAGCGATGCGTGATTGGGACAAGGGCTGACAAGTCCCAATTAGTTCATGTCTTGAAAGGTCCCCACGCTAGATCTGCACAGCGAACCACCATCATCCATGCATTTCATTATGCATATTTCGGCAGGCAGAGAGCGTCTTCGTCCGGGGGTTATAACAGCAGTGAGGTGAGCTGTAGTTTTCCCTTGTGCGGCGCTCCTTTGCCCGGCTGGGGTGTTGCGAGTTGCGGTGGCTTTCATGGCCTATAGTTTCGCCCAGGTGATGAGCTGGCGCGGTTAGGTAGGCGGTGGTATCTCTCCAAGCCTCTTCTGAACACGCCAATGACGGGCAGCGCGTCTGCCATGAGGCAGGGGTGCAAAGGGGGACTCGGGAGCAGGCATCTTTTCTGCCTATCCTAGAACGTGGCCGCGCATCTCTCGTTCAGGCGCTTGGATTCTCCCCGCGCGATTCGCCGAGTGTCTATCTGCAAGAAAGCTAACGGGAGACAAATGGAAAGGAGCAAGCTCAAGATAACGAGAACGGGAATGTACTCTGAGCACTGGGATTCTCCGATGTGGGCTATGAATCGTTCCCCGATAGCGCGAGGCTTCTCGCTGGCCAGTAATCATCGTGACAAGGAGATGTCAAGTCTGCGCTATAAGGCCGGCCGGGGCACACCTCAAGTGCTGCCTTGGGCGACTCGTCCGTCTTGCGCCCTACCTGCTCCGGTCACCCCCATCAAGGCCAGGTTTGACCCTCATGATGTGGAGATGTTGCAGCCTGTCTGTGTCGAGGCTTCCGAGCCTGGCGCTTATCTTTCGTCGTTTCTGTCGGCTCAGTAAGCATAAATTCTTCCCAGCCGGCCAGAATATCTTTCTTTCGTCCTTTGTCTCTCCATCTACAGCCATCAACTTTCCCCTCGATCTGAAGCCAGCCGGTTTTGTTTTCCCTCGCTCTCTTTTCGTTAGCACTGCGTGTTCCTCCTTTCCTCCCAATCCAACATGTGCATTCTGTGTACCTATATCGGTTCGCTCCATATCTGCTCAATTCGGCAAGAGGAGCGAGAGTCGTCTCCTCCGTTGCCTCCGCCGCGCCCGGTAAGATGATCCCGTTGTGTGAGAGCTGGACCTTGGTCGGCCAGAGTAATGATCTGATGCCCTCTCAGGTCGTATTAGGAGAAAGACCCACGACGTCGAGCCCGCCTGCATCGGTCAGTAGGAACAGTGGTCGCTCTCACGGAACCAATGACGCGCGCAGAAGCGTGGAGTCAGGACGGTCGGAGACCTCGCAGGTATCGAACGAGACACTGTCGACTATCAAGTCTTTGCAGTCCCTGAGGAGCCTAGTGAACCAAATCAGCAACGACCTATACCCGCAAGAGGCGCTCGCGGCGAATCTCACAGACTGGATGCGCCAACTCGATCCCGCAGCCTACAAACCGGACAAGCCTTGGCCTCCGCACGTTCAGGAGGCTTACGACGAGTACAAGAGACTCGCCAAGGAGACAGGGACCGCCCGTCAGACTTTCCTTCGTACCGTCACGCGTACATGGAAAAAAGCCACGGATGATGAACACCTAGAGCAGGCCAGAATGGCTGTAGCGTGGGGCCAGGCCGCATTGAAGTAGGTATATTGCTCTCAGGGCTTTCCACAGGAAAAGCCTCCAGCGTCCTGCACCGCAGATCGCTGCTGCTACGGGTCATGCTAACCAGACCGTTCCTGTTAGGGCGGGCGAGACACGGCTGAACTTTATAAACCGATTTCGAAATGCATACGACTCTGTCGCAGCAATCGAAACTCACATCAAGGCAGGAGAGGACGCACTTAAGAGTGGCAGAGGAGCGGTAAAAGCAGCCAGGGACCAATACGAAAGTAGGGGCATTCCAATCATACTAAAACCCCACGAGATACCTCCGGCTAACTTGGCATACTAGAACTTTGGGTAAAAGCCTCGCGAGCTGCTGATCCTGCAGTCTTTCAGTAGTCCATTTTGGCTGAGCAGAAGTCGGTCGAGAAGAATAAAAGGTAAAATCGGCGAAGGTAGACTGATACTACATCCGAAGAAGCCAGATATTCAGCCTTGTATCTATATAGTACATTTTGGCTACATGTAGATCGAAAAGAAACTGTGGGTAATAAGAGATGGGCTTCTATGCGGCTGATATATAGTAACCTAGATTACCCGCTCTGTAATAGTATCTGACCTAGGTTACAGCATAAGGTGATGTTCAGCAGTATGTACCGTTGTACTGTGTAGCCCAGGCAAGGCTGATCCTTACTTACTCGTACATGTAAGTTAAGGTGCAATTTGAAGTGGCAGCGGCGACGCGGCACGATATATTATTATGCACTTAAATTGTTGCAAAGGGGGTGAAACATTATAGTACAAGTACATCCAACCAAAACGAATTATTAAATATTAAATCGCATACCCGACAGGTAACTTAACAGATAAAAATCTCCGGGGTTTACAAAAAATATGCCCATATAAATTCACCCCGTCCCGACTTAATTACCAAGGTGAGTCGTTTATTCTGACATTTGCCCGCCCCCCAAACGAGATAATAGATAGCCCCTGAGATTCATGTCAGACTCACTGTATAATGTGCGTGCGGGAAGGCCTCTAAACAACTCTGTTCTCTTGAAACTCGAATTTTTATAGTCCTGGGTCATCGCGTGTTTCTTTCTTCGAGTTTGATCCCCATTGAGGTGAACCGTAAAAACAGAAACAAAAGTCTTTCTTGCCCTGAGCTGTACCTTTTCGCTTTCTATGCCAAATCGGCAGCCCGGCCGTTCAGTATCAGTAAGTAAGTATTGATGTATGTGTTGCTGGACCTCCTGGCACGGATGGCTTCGGCGCGTAGTTGTTTCTGGTCATGGATAGACTATAGTAGATAGATATATACATAGTATCTCGACCAAAAAGACAAATCTTGTCCCCTCCTCGTAGGTATCGCGGTTAGATTTGACTGTCTTTCGACCCGACCACCTATGTAGATCACAAGGCAGCGGTTTGTTCATAGATTTATATGGAGTCGACCCCACGACGACTTGTGAGTTGTAACTATAGCGGTCGTTCCTTCCAGTGATTAGAAACATCCTAGGTTATCATCTCATGCCATATCGTAGCCAGACCCCCCCTCCACTGCCCCTTTCCTTTCCTTCAAACCGCGACCTTCTCCAACAGCGCGAAGAAGAGCGGTCCCCACCTGCCACCCGAAGGATGGTCCGGAAGAACGAGCCATCCATACTTTGTCTTCTCAGCCCAGTCCTCCAACCCATTACCATCAGCAGTACCACCAGCAGCAGTACCAGCCAAATCCACAACCTCAAACCCCCACTTAATCCCGACCTTTTTCCTCTCCTTGAGCAGGACCTCCCGCGCCTTCTCCACCACGCCATCATTCTCTTCCGGACTCAGTGAGCACGTGGCATACAGGATCCTTCCCCCGTTTTTCACGACGCGGAGCGCGTTCACGAGGAGCGCGGTCTGCGTCTTCGCAAGCTTTTTCGAGTGCGACGACCGCCACGAGGCCATCTCGTCGTCGCTAGGGTGGTTCTTGACGTGCGCGTGTATCACGTGTCTCTCGCTCGAGCACGGCGCGTCGAGGAGAACTTTATCGTACCCTCCTGCACCCGCACTCCCGAAGGCTAAGGGGAGAGCCTTTTGCAGATTAATCACCGACTGTTCGGTCCCGTCGATTTTCAACACCTTGACTTCCTCGCCTATCACTCCTCCCGTCGTCGTGGTGGTAGTGGCGGTGGCGCGCAACTCTTTATTGAAAGCGAAAAGCGGCGCGGGCAGATACGCCCGCAGGTTCGCGGCCAGACGCCTGTTCCGCCCATTATTGACCTCGTTACTGTGCAGACAGCCGCCTCCCAGCGAACCGCCGGATTCAAGGGATTCTGGGATAAGCAGCAGTTGCGCGATGGCGATGCTCTTGCCGCCCGGCGCGGCGCAGAGGTCCAGCACTTTATCCCCTGGCCGGGGACCGAGGACGTGCACGGCGAGCAGGGAGGCCGCGTCGAGATTCCAGTGCGTCATGAGACCACCACTCGTCGGATTCGGATCAGGTTGAGGCGGTGGGAAGATTTCGTTCTCCTCTCCTTCGTCAGTCCATTGGTATGCCTCCAGTAGCCCCCCTGCTGTTGTTGTTGTTGAAGAGGAAGAAGAAGAAGAATGTGTCGAAAGAGCAGGAAACACGATCCTCTCCACCCTCCGCCTCTGCTCCGGCGTCAGGACATTCTCCAGACCATTATTATTATTACCGGGGACGTAGCGGTTCACGAGCGCGGCGTACCGCGTCGGCCCCGCGAGCGCCGGGTACAGCGACTCGTTCCATCGCTCCTCGCCGTATATTGCCGCGTACGTCCGGTTGAACGAGTCGACGGCGCCTTGCGCTTGCTTCTTTTGCGCTTTTGTCAATGGTGGCATGGTTCCCCCCCCCCCTTTTTTCTTTTTCCGGATTTGTGATATAAATTATGTTTAAAAAAACAATGGGAGTTTAGCGCTTCAACCCCCCGTCGGTGATAAGGTCGGATTGCGAGCAAGTATTTTTTGTTTTGTTCAGGAGGTCAAGGGCGAACACGGAATAAGTGAGATTATCCCTTTTTGTGAGATGAGAAAGGTGATTTATGCAAATGTTCCTTCCTTCTCTTTATCATATATGTATTTCCTGTATTATCCTTTCTCATCCCCGTTCGAGGAAAATACTTTGTTTGAATACTGTGCCCACCAGCCGTTAGACAGGTCGCTTGGCAACTGGTTGCCGGCTGCCGAGTCATGAACATGGAAGGAAAGGGGCGGGGAGCCAAAAGTATTTTGTCGAAGCAAGGACACACACACAACGCCAATGAATAATAATATAGAGGAATAATGATAGGCGTATTGATCATTGTGGCAGAGCAGCTGGCAATTGTAGATATTATGGACCCAGCATTAGGTACTTGCGATGATCCTGATTCCTCAAGTAGCCAGCCTTTAAGAGTCAAGAACTGTTATAATATAAGTTTCATCATTATACCATACAATCATTCCAATCCATTCCAATCCATTTCAATCCATTTCAATCCATTCCAAATCCTCCTCTGTTTCTCTTTCACGACCCAAAATGGTATCCGATATCTTTAGAAGAATAAAAAGAAATTAAATTAACATACTTGCTTAAAACCTAAAGCCTGACCTAGCTTCACCCATCTCACAAGCTCGGGTGTGAGACAAAGATAGCAGCAGCAAAGAAAAAACAAACAGTTTTTCAGCCTTGAAATGTGCCGTCGACTCCGGGCATTGGCGCGCCGTACCACCACTGGTCCGGTATATGTCCGATGGGCGGCCACAGCGTCGCCATGTCACCCGAGTTGTCGACCGAGTATGCCATGTCCATGGGCCCTGCGAAGAGGTCTTGAGTATAGGGGATGTGGTTGGGGTCGGCCGCCAGAGGAGCTGCTGACGTCGGTGGTGGTGGCTGCCGGCTCGGGTATTGCTGCTGCTGCTGCTGTTGCTGCGGTAGCACCGGTGCTTGTATGGGTGTTGGTGCGACTGGGGGTAGTTGCAGTGGCTGGAGCTGGGGTGGTATTTGTGATGATGATGGTTGTGCGTGCGAGTGTGACTGTTGCGATTGGGGATTGCTGTTGTTGCTCCGCACGAGGTCGGTCAGGAAGTCCAGCTTGATGGCGAGGTCCCGCATCACCATGGCCGCGCCGAGAGAGGTGCCGAAGCTGCGGCCGAAATCCTCAAACACCACGATGGCCAAGTCGATGGACTCGCGCACGACGGCCGCGTTGTCGCTGCTCGGATACGCGAACAGGTACCCGGCGAGCGTCAGCGCGGCCGTCCACTGCCACTGAAAGGCCTCGTGGTAGCCCGCCAGCAGATCCGTCTTCGTGACGACTTGGTGGAAGATGTGCGTCAGGGCCACGCTGTGTTCTGCAGCCGAGGCGGCGTGTGCTAACGACGTCTCGCCCAGCGGGGTGGCGGCTGTCACCGTCGACGGGAAACATATAAAGACTCGGTAAAGGTTCAACCTCTGGACATGGTAGAGCAACTCGAGGAGCAGACGCTGCCGCACGGACCATGAAGGGAGGAACTGCTCTATGATGATGGGTGAGCGGTCCGTCGAGAGCGGCTGTCCACCTCCTCGACGTTTGACCTTGAGCCCGTCGGGAACACTCCGAACGAAGTCATCCAGCGGCTTGATGACGTTGGACAGGACCTTCGCATACCGCTCTAGCGCTATCGGGTCATCGTATATGACCTCCCCCGCGCCGCCGTTGTATGTCTCCGAGTATTTGTCATAGAAAGCCGTGTGCGCTTCGCGGGCAGACAGGATAAGCTTGAAGTTGTATTCTATGTACGTCAGCCACGTGGTATTCTCATCGAGAGGCGCGAAGTCGGAACCGGCGAGGCTGGCAGCGTGCTGGTCGTGGCTGGGGAAGCTGCACGATGTCGAGTGCGTGTCGACGTAGAACGGCCGGCCGAGCTTGATACACGTCTTACTCTCGAAGACGAATAGCGTCCACCAGACTCGCCTGCGCAGTTCCTGGGTGGCAATGGGAAGATCGCTAGGTGGCTCGACGTGCAGACCGATCATATGAGCCGACCGCGTGGCCATGCATAGCGCCGTGTGGCACATGTTCTGGAAGGCTGCGCAGCAGGTGTAGATTGCTGACAAGATATGGCATTGTACCGTCATCAGCGTCGGCGCTTCCTGCTCGTTGTGCAGCAACCGCTGGGCTCGTCGATAGTAGAGCCTTCCGGCGATGCTGGGGTCGTCTTTGCCTACCTCGGTCGCCGATAGCGGTCTGGAGCTATTCCTCTGCGCCAGAGCCATCCCTACCTGCATACTGACTGCGATTACGAGATCGACAAGTGCCGAAGGTTTGCGCGGCTTGCCCGGATTCGTCGCAAGGGATCGATAATGCTTTCTAAACTCGGTCTCGTCGAGAATGGCCAGTGTGGGATGATATGTCTGCCAAAACATGTTCAAGAAGTACTCTTCCTGCGCGGGGGTGAGGTAGGCATCGTTGGTCACTGTCTGGCTGAAGTCTCTGACGTCGAGCTTATCTTCGTCATCTGCCGGGTTACAGTCAGGCGTCTTGAAGGTCTTGGCGACCGACTTCAACTGCAGCAGATCATCTGGATGAAGGTTCTGAAACACGGCCGAAAGGTATGTGTTCATTCGGCTGATATAATAGAAGAGAGACGATGGCCCGTACCACGTCTTCTGCGCCTGGCCGGTGCTAGCCATCACGCCAGCCCAGACTCGTTGGGTCTGCAGACCATCGCTGGCGTCCGGAGTCGGCGAGGAGTCGGACGTGCCAGGAGGTGTCAGAGCATACGGCTGATATGCAACTGCGCTCGAGACGGCAGGCGTTTTGCTGCGTTCTTTCTCTAACTGGTCCTCCAGCTCTTTGACAACTTGCTTCAACCTGTCGATCTCGCTGTATCAAGAAGTTAGAACAGGCGGCCCCGATGTTGAATGGGCGAGGGTTCCCCGGATTCCCGGATTCCCGGATCCCGCTGACTGCTCACCGATATGCCTGTGGGAGAGTGCGCCTCTCTCCTGGGGCCTTGTTGATGCATTGCTCCCCCCTGTTTATGCAATTTCTGCCAGACAGTAAGTAGACATGTCAGTTGAATATCTCAATCTCTCACCGCAGCCACTTCTTGCCTGGAGGCATGTTGGCGGCGCAGGATGGACTAGCGTGTATATACTAACTTGCAAGGCACGGAGTTATCGCACTTGATGCGGTGCATACGACATCTGGAAGTGCTGTCAGAGGCAATGACTCGCGTATCGTGACGTACGTTGAGGTGCGCTGCCAACGGGCATGGTAGAAGCTTACGAATCACAGGCGCGAGCAACTTGTTGTCGCTTGGGTCTCAGAGGAGCCTCGAACGACCGAGGCTTGGAGTTGTCGGGCTTCTCATCTTTCTCACTCTTGGGTGCCGCGGGTTTGAGACCATCTAAACCAGTGGTGGAGTACATGGTTAGGTAAGGTAAGTAGATATGTCCACGGGTATAAGTAGCTGTGCCCAGCGTGCGCGCGGCGGACCCTGGTCACAGGACTTCTTTGGTCGCCTAATTCGTAGCTCCCAGTATTGAATGCGACACTTTATGAAGAACTGGATCCGACGAGACTGAGAGGGAAGGCGGAGGTGAGTATGCCATCGGCCTTGGAACTCTGGAGGGCTTATTACTCGACTGTCGCCACACGACGACTTGACGTTGGAGGTGTACGGATCTACTTTGTTGCCTCCCCGCCTGCCCATCGATCTGTTCATCTTGTTCTTTACAAGCATTAGACTCCCGGTTGGAGCATATGCTTTATAACTGTTTAACGCTAGGTGATCAAGTATCCAATGAAACCCCGGAGTTTCCCCTTTCCCCGCATCGTCCCCAACTTCTTTTTTTTCAGGCGAAACCTGTCCTTGCTGACTGACTGACATACCTACTCCCAGGGGCCAGCTGAGGCCTCCAAAGCAGTGAAAAACCAGATAGGTCCCTGAGGTGTTACCCTACGTAGGTACTTTCAGTCACTGAGACGGTGTGATATCGGAAGTTGTCAGTGGACGTCGGCAATCCACGGTATGACCAGCAACGTAATTTCTTCAATATCACAGTCGCGTTTGATGGGTGAACTCACCCCCAATCTTATAGGCAATTTGAAACAAAGCAGATGGAGGGGCCTAGGTTTACTTACAATCTGTGTATGCATATTCAGCTGACTCAGAACTTGACCCCGAAACTGCGGATACTGTTCTGTTAAACTCGCCGCGTAGCACGGCCCGCTCCCGCCCTTTAGATCCATGACTGTAGGGAACAACCCAGGTTAAGTTCGGGAATTAAGACCGAAACATGACGATTGCATACCTAGCTACTACGGCCGTATGGAAATTCGAAGTAATATATCGCAAGTGCTCATTGCCTCTGTCAAGTGCCGGTCTGTCCAACTCGTCTCGAAAGGGTGGGCTTACTTGGTACTTTGTATGCAAGGATATTCGGAAAGGACGAGGTCGGATTGGGCAGCCTTCGATGGTTACCTTTATGACTCCTCTTTTGCAGGTGTCTATATTAGCTGGACATATCTAAGGTTATACCTTACATCTTATGTCATCCTCGTACGCTGTACAGTACTTTTTTTAACCAATCACTTGGATCTGGCTGACGCCCCGTCACCCCCTCTCGATTGTGTCGATTGTGTGCAGTTTGAGGATTGCAGTCAAGGTTGGCAATGTTGCAGACATGGAACCTTGATCTGCTGGGAATTTTATTTTTACAGAGCTGCTCCCTCCAAGTCGCTTCTGCACTGCACTGCCCTCTTTTTATGTCTTGCATTAAACCTCGCCGTTACACCGCAGTCGACCGGGCGGGCAACTTGCAAGTACTATGTCAAAGTAAGCAGACAGTGCGTACCATGTTCAGCAGGTGCTAACCAGGACGAACGGAAAACCCACGAATGGGATGAATAAACCCCCTGAGCAACAAGTTCTTTGAGCCGAAAAGATAAACGCATACAAAAATTATAGTTCTATTTTTAAATCAGAACATTAAGTGATTTGTCGGGTTTGATAAGGAGGATTCTTATGTCACTGGCAAGAGTCGAAGACAGGGTTTACAATCATTTCATTTCGTCCCAACTCCGCCCTGGGAAGTAGCTTGCGTGTTTTTACTGTCCGCGCATAGAAATTGGCAGGCATGCGAACTACAACAATTCAACTGGAAAGCGCATGGCCGTCGCAGGCTGATAGAGAAAAAACGTAGGAGTAATATTCGACACAGTGTCTCCCAATGAAACTTGTACGGTACCATCATTCTCTCAATAGGTAACATTTAACCGAGCGACGCGGTGCGGCAAGGCAAGGATCGTACATACCCATTACCTTATGTACTGCTCACCAGTAGAAGGTATCAAGCACCAAAGATGACGCGGGCTAGACTGAGGGCAAACCGATTCGTCTTTGGACGTTAGTCCAGATCTTCTCTGTTGCTCAACGCCTTGTCCGGGCCGCGTACCTGCACTACTTTCCTATTTCCGGTCCTCCCAGACCAGGGGTGCTGCTCGCTCTTGCGATCTGTCCCTATCACGTGCTTGTAGCCAGTGCTCTGCGAGTCTGCCGACCTATTTACCACGCCCACCACAGGTAGGTATGTAAATATGTATGTATCTACTCATCTCGCACCGCCCACTTTACTCCATGTCCAAAAGGGAAGTCTTCTCGGGTGGCTTAGCATAGGGACTGGTGAGCACTCGATCGCTTACATTCAACGCAGACACTCACACTCAGACATTTTACTGGAACTTTGCTCTTGTCGTTGAGTGATCAGTATGGAGCGAAAGAGAAGGAATCATACCAAGTCTCGGTTCGGCTGTCTGAACTGCAAGAAATGGCATACAAAAGTCAGTTTTTTTTTTCTCTTAATGCTCACCGATATCTGAGCAGCAGAGCTGATTGCGCTCTCCTCCATAGTGCGATGAACAGGGCCCGCCCTGCGTGAACTGCAGGCTGCGCAAAGCCAAATGCGAATACCCGCGCGTAAACTTGGAGAAAAGCACTGCGCTGGCGCGATCCGGCCGTTCCCCGCCGGTCGGTGCGGGGCAACATCCTCCGTGTCAGCCCGCTGTTAGTCTCGTGATGACTGAGACCCGGAGGATGTTGGAGCTCGAGCTGATGCTTTTCTGGTCCACCACCACATACAAGGGCATCTGCAGTGTTCCCGAGGACCACTACTACATGAAATTCCTCATGCCCCAAGAGGCGCTCCGCTACGACTTCCTGCTGAACGGCATCTTCGTTGCCGCCGCCCTGCACAGGGCCCTGTTGACTCACGGGTCGGAGTCGAGGAGCTACTACAACGTGGCCATGGAGCTTTGTGAGTTAAGGCCGGAGCTTGTTTCGGAGGTCGCGGCTAGACTGACTTTCGCATTGCAGACGACAGAGCGAGCAAGTCATTCCGAAATCACTTGGCGTTGATGGATCCCGCGACGCACCACGTCCTGTACATTTACTCCAGCATGACGGCTTTCATCAACATGGCCTTCTCGCAATGCAACTTTGTCGAGGGCAACGAGATGAACACGCTCTCTACGGCAACTGTGGCGTTTGATTTATTGAACGGTAGTGGTAAGAAATCAATCATCCCGCGTGCCATCTTCGACTGGACGACTCTAAGTGTTTGGGACAGAATTAGTATATTAGTATGTCTTCTAACATTTCAATACAGCCAGCCTCGCGGAAACAACCATGCAGCGGCTGCTGGACAGTCCCGTGCCGGTCCGCGCGTACTTGAAGTACGGCCGCGCAGTTCCCGCCGAGCTCAGTCACGAGGTGCAAGCCGCACTGGCCCGCCTAGACAGCCTCAACGAGATCTACCATAGCCACCGGTACCAGACATTGACATGCGCATCCACACCCACGCCCATTCCCATGCTGAGCGACGAGCCGGGCCACGAGCCGGTTCACGAGCCGAACATGAAGCTGGCGCACACGCCGCACAGCGACGATCTCTCGACGTGCTCGACCCCCGTCACGCCGCAGACGCCGTGGAAGCCGGTCCTCGCGTTGCTGAAAGACTGCTTCGCGGAAGACCAGCGCGGCGTGTTCCGCGGATTCTGCTTCGTGTTCCCCGGCGGGACGGGCGCCGACTTCACGGCCGCGCTCAAGGGCTCGGACCCCATGGCGCTCCTCGTCCTCCTCCACTGGAGCGTGCTGGTCGAACGCGCGCATGACGAGTTCTGGTGGACTAAGGACCTCGGACGGAGGCTGGCGGTCGGCATTCTCAGGGCCATGCGCCTCCGCCAGCCGACGCCGCCATCGCCTACCCTGCTGACGCCAGAATGGGGCGAGAGTATAGCGTGGGCTTGCAACGAGCTGCGGTTAGTACATGACGAGGCGGCGCTGCAGTAGGACCAATCGTATCCTTCTCTCTCGAGGTGGAGGGGGTGGTTTTACCTGTTTTTGTCTTGGATATTTTTTGCCAGCCAGGTGTTGGGGTGTTTGAATGCGCTTTGGGTTTATTGATGTTAGAGAGACATATAGGTGGTGGGTTCATACCCCGTGACGAGCTACATTATTTACTACCCGACGACGTTGACGATGCATATGATGATGGAGTTGAACAGAAGCCATGATTCTTCTCATATATACGATGTATGTGTTATATGATTGGACCAGACGGGTTCAACCGGCCACCCTTTCCACTTTGACGTCTCTTGTGGACATTGTTGAATAAAAATTTAAACTTTTATCTAGACCAACCCGGCCGTGTCGAGATCAGGGACATGTCTCAGAGGTTTCAATGATCGAGAGGTTTTAGTTTTAGTCCATCTCAGCGGCTCAGGTCCTGTACGTCACATTGAGCCATGGTTTACTCCATGACGCTTATATGATAATGTTGTATGCATGTACTTCACTTCTCCTCGAGTCGCATAGTTCCATTGGCACATTACAGCATGCTTGTCGAAACCCGACTCTTCGATTTCTTTTCTCAACAAAGTAGACAGAGTGCACGATCGCATCTTTTTTTTGTTTTTTTCCCC
The DNA here is from genome assembly GCA_022385605.1 of Xylariaceae sp. FL0594. NCBI lineage: Eukaryota > Fungi > Ascomycota > Sordariomycetes > Xylariales > Xylariaceae > Xylariaceae sp. FL0594. The sequence continues at coordinate 56,190 of MU280846.1, forward strand.
CTCGGATTGAGAAACGAGTGTAATCCGGACCTGAGCCTTCCTTCCTTCCCTTTGTTACACCAAACCACAAAGCGCTACACTACACGGGCAGCACTACCGGCGCAAACATATCTTGCAAAGAAGGAAAAGAAAAGGGAAAGGGAAAAAACAGAAATCATGTCATGCACAATAACACGCTCCCTCACCTCGCTCTTGGCGAGAAGACGAAGACCGGTAGTAGCAGCGACAACAACTGCAGCGTCGTCAGTTGGAGGACGACGACGATTCCTGAACACGGACACGGCGCCGGTCTTGTACTCTGCTCGTGCGAAGGTGAAGGGGGCGAGGACGGGGTATGTGCTTTCTGTTTTCTGTTTTTCTGGTTTTCTTTTACCTAAGTAGTTTAAGTTTTACCTTTTTTACACCTGCTTCTTCAAAAACGGTTGAGTAGGTATGGCTTGCTTGCTTTTTGCTGACGGAAAAAAAAACCGAAAAAAAAGACGCGTAGAAGGCGACGACCTGCACATCGAGCTCACCATGGCGAAAGCGCTCGGCGGATCCGGCGACAGGGGGAAGACGAACCCGGAAGAGCTCTTCGCGGCGGGGTACGGGGCGTGTTTCCAGAGCGCGATGAACGCCGTCGCGCCGGGTGTTTTGGCCTCCTCATCCTCCACATCCTCATCCACATCCTCATCCTCATCCTCATCCGCGCACACCCATTCTGCGGGACAGGCGGATAGGTCGGGTCTCGATACGATAGAGCACGAACAAGGAACAGGGGGAGTGGGGGGGAAGAAGGGAAGTAAGAATAAAATGCCAACAGACCCCGAAGACAGCGTGGTCGACACGACGGTCCACCTCGTCGGCGACATGCAAGCCTTGGACATGGGTCTCCGCGTCGACATGCGCGTCGGCGTGCGCGGGATCCCTCGCGCCGCGACCGAGGAGATTGTCAGGCGCGCGCTCGAGATATGTCCGTACAGTCGCGCCATCAAGGGGAATGTCACGACGAATGTCGAGGTGGTGGACCTTGATCATGATGATGGAGGGGGGAAGGGTGAGGCGGTTTTGGTGGGGTAAATTTTTATTTTACTTTTAACCTGTAGCCTGTACGGAGGAAGGAGTAAGGAAGATGAGGTGTTGGAGAGTGTGTGCATAGGTAATATAAACCTTGGAGGATAAGTGGAGTGTTAAAGCAGGGGAATGGGGAAAGTTAAGAAAAGAAAAGAAGAAAAAAGAGGATGAGAGAAATGGTGCAAAGGAGAGAGAATTGATGTCCTCTTTTTTCTTGTAACCTAGGCAGTTTTCATGTGCAATTCATGTGAACTGCCGTACCGTACACATCTGAGCAACAAGGGGTATCGAGGGAGTCTGACTATTCACTCCCATCCTACCCTTGCAGGGCACTCTTTGCACATCGAGCCTTGGCGCATCTTCATCAAACCAGACTCCAGAGAGTAGATAAATACTAGGCTAACTTAGGTCACCTACTTAGTACCTATATTTGCCATTCCATACAGCAGTATATAAACATTGCAAAACATTCTCCCAGGCTGGCTGTAAATATTGGGAATCGATGTTTAGATCTTTTAACGCACCAGAAACAGCATCAACATTGCATGAATTGCATTGTTATTGTTATCGTTGAGCAGGTGTGGACGCCGTCGCCAAGGGAGGCACTTTTCAATGTTTATCCCTTACTTCCCCCATGCCCTCGCTGTAGTAGTATTACCCCAGCTCACGTAAAGGATGCAACAAAACATACAAATCGAACGAACACCACACTTGCAGTAGATTCTTGAGTAGACTTCATCGCAGAGCAAAGTCATTGCGCCGTCATTCCTCTCTCTCTTGCCTTTTTTATAACGAGTATAGTAACTTGAACTTTCAAGACCACGAGATATATTATCACGCGTCTCTCAAAAAAAAGACCCACCACAGACATGTATACCAAGAACTCACCAATCGCACAAGGATGGATGCGTCCAGGAATATCATCATCATCCTATTTCTCCCTCCTCCTCTCCCTCCTCCTCATCCTCATCACGATAATAACAGCACCAGTACCAGCTACAGCGACAGTGCACTCCGTGTCCGCCGTCGTGCGTCTGGGTCTGGGTAACAACAGTAAAAACAACCACAACCATGACACCACCAACAACAACCATAACCACAACAGCGACAACGCCGATTATGATGATAACGACAGCAGCAGCAGCAGCGATGCATACATTGCATACCACGTCGGCCAAGAAGCAGCCTATGACCTCGTAAACTTCCCGCCCTTTTCTTTATCTCTCCTCTCCTCTCAATCCACCGTACTAAAATAAACACACACTCCCGTATCCCCATACATACTCAACACACCACTCACTAGACTAGACTATATGATCCCCGTATTAAGTAAACTTAAACTCAGCTAACCATACCACGTATCTGATGCGTGTTTTCAGAACGAGGCCTTGTTAGAAGATGGAAGAAGAAGTACAAGTAACCTTAGTCAAACGCATACACAGTACCAGCCCTGCACCGTGTTCCACGTAGACCACTTCTCGACAGATACTCTCACCACCACGAGTACTACTACTACAACAATAACAACAACAACTCAGATAACAAAACCATACATCGAATCCCTCATCAACAGATTCGCAGCCGTAGACGACGTCTGGACGACCGAGTTCTTGAGCTGCGTCATCTTTTACCCCCACCCACACCCTCACCCTCCTTCACAAACAGAGGTACTCGTCGACGACGAAGAGGAGGAAGCGAGAGAATACCTCACCTCCTCATTCGGGACGCAGGAATTCTATCATCTACCCCTAGATCTAGCTGGTGGTACAGATAAGGAGGATGAGGGGGAAGACGACGCACCCCTACTCCCTCAAGGCCCTTACTTCCTTCACGCGGGGAAACTGCACCACGCGTATCGTCTGTACCCCGATACGCACGAGGCCTTTGTCATGGGCACCATCGAGGAGCCCTCTTCTTCTTCTTCTTCTTCCGCTTCTTCTTCAGAGGGTCACACAAAAGAATACATACATAAAGCCCTCGACGCATCCGCCTACGGGGAAACATACCCATCAGCACTCAGCGTGGCCGTGCCCTCGCGTCTGCGCTACCACCACCATCACACTTCCCGCCCATTCGCAGGCACCCGTATCGCCATAAAAGACAATTCCACCTGCGCGGTCTGAAAACCACTGGCGGTTCACGCGCCTACGCATCTCTCTACCCGCCCCAGCAACGCACCGCCGATGTCGTGACCAGATTGCTAGACCTCGGCTTTGTCGTCGTCGGCAAGACCAAGACGACGCAGTTTGCAGACTCCGAGTGGCCTACCTGCGACTACGTCGATTATCACGGCCCCTTCAACCCCAGGGGCGACGGGTACCTGACGCCCAGCGGGAGCAGCTCCGGGAGTGCGGTCGCTGACGCTGCTTATGCGGGCTGGTTGGACTTTACGCTGGGGAGTGATAGTGAGTTTTTTTTTCTTTTTTTTCTTTTTCAAGGGCTTGGTTGCTTTCCCCTTTGAAGCTGACTTTTTTGTTTTCTGTGTTCGGGAAGCACTGGGAAGTATCCGCTCCCCCGCCGCTGCCCAGGGTATTTATTCCATGAGGCCTACCGTCGGCGCGGCGAGTTTCGAGGGCGCTATCCCTTATAGCCCGTGGGTATCCTGACGCCTCACCTATCTTTGGGGACTACACCTTCCAAGGCGATCTGACGGTGGAAATCGAACTATCTGGCCACTACGTCAGTTTGGAGGCTACTACTAGGTTAACCATTTGTGAGAGCAGACACTGGGACACACCCGCAGGATTCGCCCACGAAGCCAAATCCTTCGCTCGTCTCGCGTCCGCTCTGTACGGCGACGGCTCAGAGGCCGAATACTCGAGCACATGCAAAGTAAAGCGCCCAGCCCCCTTAAATTCGCAATCGAACCTCTGCTAACTAGGTTGCGAAAGAAACCAACAAAGCTGCTCCTCCCAACCGACTACTGGCCCGTCGCCGACGCACAGAGCCAAGAGAGATTCGAAGCTCTGATAAGCAAAATCGAGGACTACCTCGGCGTCTCGCAAACCTCGATCAATCTCGCAGACACGTGGCTCGCGAGTAACCCCGTGAACACAACCGAAGCGTTCGAGAGCTACTTCGAGAACGTTTTCGCGTGGTCGGCAAACCCTGACCAGTGGAATGGTTTCCTGAAGGGGTTTCTCGAGGACTATTGGCACATGTTTGGAGGTAGGGAAGCGATTCTGCACCCGCAGTTGCGGTTTAAGCGGTATGTACCTGTCTTCTTTACTAAGTGAACGATGAACTGAAACGCTGGTGTCTGCCCCTCAGAGACTGGCTTCCCACAATCACCAGCGGCCAGCAAGAAGAAGGCCTGCGGCGATTGAAGATATACCAGGAGTCGTTCTACGAGCACGTCATGCCCCGTTCGGAAGACGGCTGCCCAACGTCCTTGCTCGTGCTCCCCTGGACGAACGGGGTGCCCGATTACCGCGACAAGTACCGCGACGGACCGCAGCGGTTCACCGGGATCGGGTTCTTTTTCTATAATGTTGGGCCTTATGCCAATGCGCCTGAGATCATGGTTCCCGGTAAGTTTCTCTCGCACCACGTTCTTTTACCTCCATATATGATCTGGCGTTGACATGATACTGCAATTACCAAAAGCGGGCACGACCTCATATCTGTCCCCTCGTTCGGGAGTTGAAGAGCAGATGCCTGCTGGTATCAGCATCGTGGCTTCTACCGGCACCGATGTGATGCTAGCTCGACTCGTTGCCGATATGATGGATGAAGAAGGAGAACCAAGGCCATTCACCCAGCTGTTCAATATGAAGACACAGGGATAAGCAAACAACATGTCCTAGGTAGGGTAGGGAACATTTGTGAGAGGGGAGGTTGTCAAGTTGGGAACATAGTAAAATTTGACCGCATAGTCCGGCAGCCAGCTGACCCCGGATATCCGGTATCATGTTTTAGGATGAGAGCCCTGTACCGCGGCAGGAACATGGAGGATATGGTCACGGGGTTTGTCCCTGGTCGGATAGATCGGGTGGGACACGGCTTGTCCGCCGAGTCGCCGACAAAAGTGTTCGAGTGACAGGTCCGCACCTTTGGGTACCTGAGGCGTGAGATACGAGCACAAGCCAAAATTCTGTCTGCACCGGCAGTGAACCTATCAGTAATAACACGATCCCGAGTTTTGCCGAGGGCAAGTTGAAAGAGTTGCAGCCGGTAAAAGTACACCAAGTGCATCGTGACATCATCTCGAATGGCTGGGCACTAAAAGACTTGTTAGTTTTCATTGACTTTCCCCTTGGCTGTAAACTTTTGCTTGGTTGTCGCTGCGATGAGAAAAGACTCTTCAGGCATCGTGACTTCATCCAGAAGCTATAGGGTAATTATTAGTCACACGTGCTGTTTGCAATCCGATTGCTCAGCCACATGGTCATGAGCAAAGTGAGAAAAGGGGAAAACTAGAATGTCACGATGGCTGATTTTTTATTGCACGGAACCCATGGCTTCAGTTGCTCCCCCTTGCGGCGCTAACGGTCTGGGCTATACCTTTACGGGTCGAGCCTAGACATTTACGGCTCTAGGCGTTCATGTCCGACCCCAGTAGGTTCTAGCCGGGGTCGTTCTTTTTCTCGGATCAAGGGACCCTCGAACAGCCGTTTGACAGGCATTAGGTTAGTCTAGGGCCTTCCCCAGAAAGTCGGACAAAGTCGGTTGAAGCTTCGAGTTTGTGTCCTCCTGGAGTTGGAACTTGGCCAGGCACGGGCAATATCGGAACAATTTGTATCTAAAGACTGCTACTGCAAGTCGATCTAAAAAAGGCACTGCCTCTGGTGGCGCAGCCGCATATCGACCGTTGAGCGTTTGCTGTTGTTAAGCGGCTCAATGTCGCGTGCAAAGATGGTTCCAAGTCATGTCTTGCGCGCGCCCTGTCTCTTGGCAGATTGGCCGCTGGATTATGATTTATCATCCATCATAAACCAGCGTGACAGGACCTGTCCGATACAGCAGTACAGTTGTTCCACGATTAAACAAAAAACAAGGGGTAGCAGGTCGCACGGAATCGCCAAGCGACGGGACGTGTGGAACGAAATACAAAGTACACACGTGTATTCTGCCAGACCAAGATCACGCCAAGATGGCAAATCCTAAGCGATATCGAGGTTAGCTTTTGCTATGAGCCTGTGCCTATGATAAGGCGTAGAATACCACCAACTACTATCAGTTGGTCATCACTGCGAGATCGACGACGAGCCGTTCAACTTGGTTAACACCACCGAGCAGGGTTGACATCATCGTGGGCCTCACTGCCAACTAGTCGTCAACTGACCCGGAGGATGTTCAATGTACACGATCGATCGGTTCGAATGAGAACCTCATCGTCTCTCTCAAGATAGAAGCGTCTTGATCGAGAGCTTGTGTCTCATTCTGCCCAGTTTCGTTATTAGGAATGCCGAGAGTCCAGAGAAATCAGCTTATTTTCTAGATGATAGGTTGGGCCTCATTCTATTGGCCCGCTGCAACCCAGGTACTCTAACCAAGTGAAGCTAAGGCGTTTGTAAGGTGACACAACCGCACATGACTGAAATCCTGAATTGCTGGAAAATGAAGTGTGATGTATCACTATACCTCGGTTGTTGGAAAGACGGCTGACAGTAATAGCACCATACTGCACATCTTATGTTCCTGAGCCGACAGAGTTTCTACAATGTGATGGAAACAGACACAGGGTAGGTAGGTTTGTGTCTTTTCGAAGCAGTATCCTTCATACTCGGATACTCCAAGTGTAGTTTGTATGTACATGTGAGGCCCCGTCAACCCCACCACCACCCGATAGCCCAAATTGGGGGAGGATCCCAGCACCGTTGCGGTTCTACTAGACTAGTCCGAGTCAGTACTAGAGAAGTACATAGCGAGACGTCTCCAAGTACAATGATAGGTACAACAGACGGTTATCCATATGGGGAAGTCGAAACGGCTCCTGTTGATACTACTAGTATCCTGTTTTTGCTTCATGTCGTGTGCCTACCTACCTGCTTCGTATTAATCTCCAATGGGAGGCCTCTTATAGAAGCGCAATATCGGGAAGAAAATCTTCTGGAAGCACTTGTGGGCTTCCCTTGCGACATCTCCAACTCAACCCTTTGCTGCTTTATGCGAGGATCTCCCTTGCGACGAAAACTATTTCCATCCAGGCTGATATCGTTGGAGAAACGAGTAATCAGAAAATTCGGGGTTCATGGGAAAACACGGGATATGTAAGTCTGTAGTATGCAGGAGCACGAGAAGGTGGTACACGAGCGAGAGTAGCATCTCCAACAGGTTCACCAATTGCCAGTGGTACCTGCCTTGCCGCAAGGTGCCTGTGTCGGTACCTCTTTACATGAACTGTGGTACTGCTGATGTACATACGCCTATCAAACACATCAAACTTCGACACTTCTTCCCTCGGGACACACCCTGGCATCAGCCGAACCCGGGGAGTTTAGTCTAGGCTGGGGGGGCTTATGATCAGCTAGGTAATTACGATTTTGTCCGATTTGAGCCTTCCTCTCCCCACATTCAATATGTGCACACATGCATGTGCTTGCCCATCATCTCCAAACCTCCACAACCTCCATTCCTCATCCCACTTTACCTCTACAGAGTTCAAAGTTCACCCGCTGTAGCTTAGGTAGTCACACAAAGACATAAGACATTTGTCCCCAACACTAGGACCAGACAAGCAACGCGCTTCCTCTTAGTTTCCCTTTGGTACAGCGGTACCCCATGGACTGTTCCCGATGATGCAGGGGTCTCCGAGTGACTTGCTCCGATTTGAATTCGTGACTCGGCACCCAATCAATGCTGGAAAGTATCGTAGGCCAGTGGGATGTCTCGAATTGTCGTCACCGGGTCCACACGCGGTCCTGTCCTCACGCGTGTTCCTATATATCCTCGGGCTCGTTTCATGACTAGACGTCGCCGCTACCGAGACTGCTACCTAGGCTACCTGCTAGACAGTTACCTAGACAGTTACAGCAGCTACCAGAACCACATCCACTCCGCCGAGATCTCGTCCTTGGACCCGTCCGCCCCATATTATCGAATTCGACATTGCCCGTCACTCTCCGTCCTGACTTCAGCCGATAGCCTGCCAACCCGGCTTCCACACCTGTCCCTGCGAACTTTCAGAAACATAAGAACCATGTCCTGCCCCGTTCAAAGGCCTGCTTCTCCCTACCACGATCCCGCAGTAAAAGGACCTAGATCCCAGCAGCTCACCCCCAGCCTCTCCCGTTTCCGTGTACAAGACGACAAGAGTAAGCTTTTCTCTCCCCCAAGTCCTTTTCTCTCTCTACCTACCGTATACCTATCTCTTCGAAACATCTCTCTCCATCGAGCATGCACTGACGGCCGTGACAGTGATTCCCAATAACAAGGTCAATAAGACCGCCCTTCACCCTAGTGGTGTTGAGTGAGTTGAATTCCCAGATAGATCCTGCTGCCAGGATACAGGTAGTTGAAGGGAAGGTCGAACTGACATTTTGGAACCTCAAGGCCATCCAAAGAGAGAGAACACACAGAATTAGGTGAGGACCTTCGTCATGCCAGCAACCTCATCTTGTGTTTCTGTTCTAGAGAGACTGACAGTCATTTAGAGGAGGAGCTACACGAGAAGGCACACATCGACTATGACAGAGTCGCTATCGTACGTTATTACCCGTATGAATTCAAGTAGACAGCAACTGACCCTCTCCCGCAGATTCCCAACCCTTCCGTCGCTGCCCTATACGAAGATGCTCTGGTATATGAGATGGGCTCAGCCATCGCATCGAGCGGTGCTCTGACAGCCTACTCTGGAACCAAGACCGGCCGATCGCCTTCAGATAAGAGAATCGTAAAAGAGCCCTCATCAGAGAAGGACATCTGGTGGGGACCTGTCAACAAGCCCATGGCCCCAGAGGTGAGTTTTACATGTTTTCTCTCTGTTTCCTGTCCCCCCAAATTCCTCCCCGCGCAAGACTTCTAGAAATGTCTTGCACTGCGACCTGTCTCACTACACTACCTCGGCTATTGCCTATTCATGGGATGAAGTAGCATATACGTCAGATGAATTGCAAAAAACCTTCCCCGTCCCTCGCCATGAGTCGGTTGACTTGGTCCAACTACAGACCTATCCCCTTTCTGACATTTTTTTGACAAATGGTCTGGGGAAATACTGGGTCCCCCACGGTTCGAGGGGGACAACGCTCGCTGTCTGGCGTCATATTCTCGGATGCGGCAATGTGCTGCTACATACACCCCACCTCTCCACTTCCAGAGACCCTCCAACTTTCCCCACATTCAACACTACCTACCGCCCACGCGACTTCCGGCTTGGCTACTTATTAACATGTGAACGTTCCGCAGGTCTGGAAAATCAACCGTGAGCGTGCCGTCGACTACCTCAACACGAGATCCAGAATCTACGTCGTAGATGGCTACGCCGGCTGGGACGAGAAGTACAGGATACGGGTCCGTGTCATCTGCGCCCGCGCCTACCATGCTCTCTTCATGAGGAACATGCTCATTCGCCCCCCCCGCGAGGAGCTGGAGCACTTCCACCCCGATTACACCATATACAATGCCGGCACTTTCCCCGCCAACCGATTTACCGAGGGCATGACCTCGGGCACCTCCGTCGCCATCAACTTTGCGGAAAAGGAGATGGTCATCCTGGGAACCGAGTACGCCGGCGAGATGAAGAAGGGCATCTTCACCGTCTTGTTCTACGAGATGCCCATCAAGCACAACGTCCTGACCCTGCACTCCTCGGCAAACGAGGGCAAGGACGGCGATGTCACCCTCTTCTTCGGTCTGTCGGGCACTGGCAAGACCACCCTTTCTGCCGATCCCAACCGTGCTCTGATTGGCGACGATGAGCATTGCTGGAGCGAGCGCGGTGTCTTCAACATTGAGGGTGGCTGCTACGCCAAGTGCATCGGCCTCTCCGCCGAGAAGGAGCCCGATATCTTCAACGCCATCCGGTTCGGCTCCGTCCTGGAGAACGTCGTCTTCGACCAAGACACCCGCGAGGTTGACTACGATGACTCAACCCTTACCGAGAACACCCGATGGTAAGCATGAGTTACACAATCGCTTTGTGTATATCACGAGAGGCTGCTAACCCGTCTTTTCTAGCGCATACCCCATCGAGTACATCCACAACGCCAAGATCCCTTGTCTGTCCGAGAACCATCCCAGCAATATCATCCTTTTGACTTGCGATGCCCGGGGCGTGCTGCCGCCGATCTCGAAGCTCAACTCGGCCCAGACCATGTTCCACTTCATCTCGGGCTATACGTCCAAGATGGCGGGCACCGAGGACGGCGTGACGGAGCCGCAGGCGACCTTCTCGTCGTGCTTCGCGCAGCCGTTCCTGGCGTTGCACCCGATGCGGTACGCCAAGATGCTGGCGGACAAGATCGAGCACCACAAGGCCAACGCCTGGCTGCTGAACACGGGCTGGGTCGGGGCGGGCTACGTGCACGGGGGCAAGCGCTGCCCGCTCAAGTACACGCGCGCCATCCTGGACGCGATCCATGCGGGCGAGCTGGCCAAGGCCGAGTACGAGACGTACGAGGTGTTCAACCTGCAGGTGCCCAAGTCGTGCCCGCGCGTGCCCGACGAGCTGCTGAACCCCAAGAAGGCCTGGACGGCCGGCGCCGAGAGCTTCGAGCGAGAAGTCAAGAAGCTCGGCGGCCTGTTCATCGAGAATTTTAAGAAGTACGAGTCGGAAGCCACCGAGGAGGTCAAGGCTGCCGGACCTGTTGTTTAAACTTTGTTGTGTTGTTGGTGCATTTGAAAGCGTGGCATCTCTTATCTCGTTGCTGTTCCCCTTTTTCTTTTCTTTCATCTTCTTTTCTCGGCTGGTTTTCGGAGCATATGGCCAAACAAACATAGAGATACCTACACACAAAGTTCTCAGTAGGTCCCCTCCACCTACCCTCTCAAGGTTTGCTTTTGTTTTTCTTTTGGCTTTGCTGGTTTGGTTTTAATAGGGGAGTGTGCCCGATAGCGCTAAACAGCATGGTATGAGAGGACGGACCGAAGCGAAACGCTATAGGTATACTTTGATTCATTAGTTAGGTACTTTTAGTTGTCTGTCCTGTTCTAGTCTACAGGATAAGGGAGGAAGAAGAAGATGGCAAGATCCCTTGCTTAATTGTATATGCTTCCCATTCGATGAGTATTTGTAATTGTCTAAATGGCTCGAGGTAGTAAGATTGTGACTGTGACTGTGACTGTGACTACCCTTTCACTCTAGAGTCAACAACTCTAAGACAGACTGGAAAACCGTTCTAAAGTATTGTATTTGTTGTTGTCGCTTTTGTCTGGCGCAAAATTGTTTACTTGGTTCCATTTGCTATTATTGCTTTTCTCCACAAGGCAACCCTTTCCCACTGTAGCTATAAATAGCGACACCCTGTCACGCAAGTCACCGCCAGTCATGGAAATAAGAAGTGCAGGGTAGTATGTGCAGAGTAAGGCACACTGTATAAGGAAGTTTACTTCCTCTATTTCTTGTTGATATAGATGACACAGGATAACTACAAATCTTTAATAGAGGCACCATGTTCTAGACATAAGGTAAAATAATAGGAATTCCATGTTCGCAAAATGGAATTTTGTTTGCAGTAAAACATTACGGTTCATCATTCTGTATATTATTAACTTCTAGGACCTGTAAAAGGGACAGTACTAGTTCGCACTGTACCTCTCGAGGCAAGGGTCAATCGATAACCTGGCACTTGGACAGCATCCAGGTTACAGACATGTATGTGTGCAGGAGGTGAGCGTCAATGTACATCAGGCAGGCACGTTGTTAGGTGGTAATTTGGACAGAAACCTCATCGTATGTGATCATAAAGCTTTCAGTTAGGTAGTAGGCCAGTCCTCATACCTGGGCACCCGTGGTTCTGTTCTTTTCCTTCTGTTGCAATTCAAAGAGAAATCGACATCGAAGACCCCTCCATTCGTACGTACGTCCTCGAGCATAGCGCCAACGATCAAAGGAACGACGCGCCCGCGCCCGCGATAAATCGCAACGTCTCTCGCTAGGAAGGTTCTGACCCAAACAATGAACAATTGCCAACATGGACGGAGATTGGGACGAGGTGAGTCTTGGGTGTCCTCTCGAGTCCACCGACGTGGTGCCTCTTCTTCTGTTTCACCCCGCGCATTCCTCGGTCAAGCCATCCTAGTCCATATGACCACATACACTAGCTAACCACCGGATTTTCGAATCGATCTAGGTTGCCCGAATACCATTTCCACCGCCGGGCGTTCGAGCCTTACCGAGACCCGTAACATGCTTAGCCTTCGATAGCTCTCAGGAGCTGCTCTGGACGGGGAATGAATACGTACGGATGCCGTCGAACGAGTCCCAGACCCTCACATGACAACCGCGCTGACAACTGGGCATCTACCACAGGGCCGAGTCACTTCCTTCTACGGTGCCAAACTCCAACAATACACGTCCTTCAAAGCCCATACTTCGCAAGATGGCAGCGTCCTCCAGATCCTCTTCAACGCAAAGGGCGTCATCGCCCTCGGAGCCCGCAGCGTTCACATGCGAGACCGTCGCGGGCTGCCTTTATGGACTATCAGGTCGGTCTAACATTCTCTCGAGCCTGGGAGTCTGGAAGTTGTGGTCGTGCAGCTCACACCGTTCTCCCGTCTAGACATGACGACATGAAAGAGCTGCGATGCATGAGTTTCACGTCTAGAGGCACGGTTGAAATTCTCGTCGCTGGCGAACAGGACACCATGTTTGTGATTGACACGAATAAGGGAGAGATAATCAAACAGGTATGGCATGGCCCTTTTGTGGTGGATTGCCTCGGATTTCCTCGGCTTGCCTCGCAGTCAGCCCACTTAGCTGATCATCTTGGACAACTATAGGTGCCGTCAGCGCACAAATACAAGATCATGAGACGAAGCAGCCGTAACATCTGCGCCGCAACACCGACGGGAACAGTCCACATCATCGACTCGGTTGGGTTCCAGGTGCTCAAGACATGGAACGCCCATGCGGCCGCCATCCACGACATGGACGCCCAACACGACTTCATCGTTACCTGCGGCCTCTCGCTGAGACCACAGGGCGGCTACATGCCCGATCCGTTCGTCAACGTCTTCGACCTGAAGAACATGGTGTCCATGTCCCCGATCCCGTTCCCTGCAGGTGCCGCATACGTACGCATGCACCCTCGCATGTCGACCACCAGCATAGTCATGTCTCAGATCGGACAAATGCACGTCGTGGACTTGCTGAATCCCAACACTAGCAATGTGCGGCAAGCCAACAGTCTGTCCTATTTCTCCATGATCGAGATTGCTCCGTCCGGAGAGGCCGTCGCTCTCGCGGATACCGAGTGCTACATCCATCTCTGGGGGTCGCCTAGCAAGATACATTTTACCGAGTATGCCCAGACGCTCGAGACGGCAGATACTCCGGCGCCCGTGGCGAGGATCGACTTTGACGACTATGACACGTGAGTGGCAGGCATCTTTGTTTACACTTGGTCTACCATTGTTGTACCTGCTAACCGTAAAGAGCAGGCCTTTGAGCTCCGTTGGTATGCCGTACTATAGAGAAGTACTGTTATCGGCGTGGCCGGGCAACATGATCACCGAAGTCGGCGCACCACCGGTCAAGATCGACCCGCAGCACCTGGCCACCCTACAGGAGAGAGAGTGGGGATTCTACGGAAAGAATACCCGCGCCGTACGTCGAAACCAGGTCGAGAGTATCCGTGCCGCGGAACCGCCGCAGAGCACGCTGAAGCCGCCCAAGTTCCTGAGCGAGAAGGCTCGCGAGCTTGCAAAGTCCCCTGCCGGGACGCCGGCGCCCGAGGAGGCCATGCCAGAATTTCCCCTGGTCCTCCACGATGGCAACCTCGAGAGCCATAAGCTCGAAGTGCCCGAAGTGTATCAAAACATCGAAATCACGTATAGCAAATTCGGCATCGATGATTTCGACTTTGGGTAAGTTTGACCTTTTTCTTATTGTTCATTCTGGACACTCTGACAAATATCCAACTAGCTACTTCAACAAATCGCGGTACTCTGGACTACGGAACCACATCGTCAACGCTTATGCAAATCCTCTATTACAGGTGATGCACTATACCCCGTTGATCCGAAACATTGCACTGGAGCACGCTGCTACCTCGTGCGTCGACGAGACGTGCCTCCTTTGCGAGCTAGGTTTCCTCTTCGACATGCTCGACAAGGCAGAGGGAGAGGCCTGCCAGGCATCCAACTTTACCAAGACCTTGAGCTATCTCTCTGGCTGTAGGTGTCTTGCTTGTCTATCTACCCATTCGAAACATGCTGCTGACCAACTCTCCCTCAAGCTGCTTCTCTCAACTTACTTGAGGATGAGCAACGAAAGGACAAAGAATCCTCTCGAACAGCTATGCTACAGCGGCTTACCAGATTTCTGTTGATGGAGATGTCTCAGAACTATAACCGCATAGCTAAGAGTGATCAAGGCTTGGGTGCAGAGAACCCCCAACCTACAGCTTTTGAAGAGGTATGTAGCTGGAATTGCGCGTGGAGGAGAGAAAGGAGAAAGCTATGTGTGTGCGTGTGTGTGTGTGTGCGCGCGTGTGCTGACATTCGTTTCAACGCAGTTGTTTCGGACCTCGGCAGTGAATTCCATTAGGTGTGGGATTTGCAGAAACGAGACGACGAAAGCTGATACCACTCTAGTCAATGAGCTGATCTATCCACCAAATGTGGGTGAAGCTGCTTCTTCTCCTCTACCTAAAGATAGAGCAGCTAACGCGAAGAAGAAGAATGGGGTGCGGAATCCTCGTGTTAGGGGCACGACCTTTTCCCAGGTCTTGAAGATGAGCGTGGAACGAGAGACGACGTTCAAGGGATGGTGCAGCACCTGCCTCCGATACCAGCACCTGGTGTCGAGGAAGACGATCCGCGGCGTGCCTCGCGTCCTGATGCTCAACGCCGGCAGCATCACGTCGGAACGACAGCAGCTCTGGGCCACGCCCGGCTGGCTGCCCGAGGAGATCGGTATAATTGTCGACAATGGTAATTTCTTCTGTTATGAAGGGGAGGATCTGAAACTGCACCTACAGCGCGGCATCCACAACATTACCGTCTATTCTCTCACGGGCCTCGCCGTCAACATCGAGGGCAGTCAACAGCAACAGTCCCATCTCGTTGCTATGGCGAATGGTAAGTATGATTATCTGATCCGTCCTTCCATCTCATCGCACGATACAATACTAATTAGGGAGTCAGTTGCCCACTCGACACCAACCGCGCCGGGCAAGAGCCAGTGGTATCTGTTTAATGATTTCCACGTGAAGCCCGTACCCACCAGGGAGGCCTTGACATTTAATACGACCTGGAAGACGCCCTCGGTCATCACATACCAGGTGAAATCGGCCAATAATATTTTGGATTCGAGCTGGAAACAGAATCTGGATTCTCGGCTGTTATATCTTGATCTCCAGTAGGTCGATCTCGTTTGCCCCTTTCGATGCACAAACTAGAATCGATGGTCAAACTGACGAAACTGGTATATATAGACCTCACCGAGGTGAGAAGACGTACAAGACGCTCGTTCGCGAGACGGAACCGGTCGGGCCTGACACCATCGTGGCAATCGACACGGAGTTTGTCAAGATAGCTCAACCGGTGGTGGAGGTGCACTCGGACGGAGATTCGAGGATCATCCGGCCGACGGTGCACGCGCTCGCCAGAGCATCGATTCTACGCGGCAGCGGCATGGATGAGGGCCTGCCCTTCATCGACGATTACATCACAATAAAAGAGAAAGTGGTGGACTATCTCACGTCTTATTCCGGCATCACGGCCGAGGATCTCGACGAGACGGTGGCGGCCGAGAGGGGACACAGCCTGGTGCCTCTCAAGCTCGCGTACAAGAAGATATGGATTCTCCTCAACCTCGGATGCAAGTTCCTCGGACACGGGCTGAAGCAGGACTTCCGAGTGATCAACATCCACGTGCCCAAGGCGCAAGTGATCGACACGAGCGACCTGTTCTTCATCAAGGAGCGGCTGCGGAAGCTCAGCCTCCAGTTCCTGGCGTACACGGTGCTGCGGGAGGACATACAGCTGCACACGCACGACTCGATCGAGGACGCGCGCACGGCGCTGCGGCTGTACCGCAAGTACCAGGAGTACGAGGAGGCGGGCATCCTGGACATCATGCTGCAGGAGATCTATGCCAAGGGCCTGGCGTCCAACTTTAAGCCGCCCCCTGTTGGTGGTGGTAATGTGAAGGCGGGTGTGGGAGTGGGAGTGGGACTGCCTATTCGGATTACGACGCCGGATAATATTAATGGTGGTGGTGGTATACGATTGAATGGTGGGACTGGTACTGGTACTGGCACGGCACCTTCGACCCCGTCTAAGGGATCGGGATCGGGGTCGAGGTCGAGCGCTATTGCGCTGACGCCTGCTTCTACGCCGCTGAGGGAGGGGAGTCACTAGTTATATGTAGTCACTAGTCACTGAAGAAGAAAGGGGGTTTTGGTGGTAGGGGAGTTGGACGTGGGGGATTGAAAGGCAGGGAAGTGAAGTGAAGTGAAGAGGTTGGTTGGTTAGTCGATTGGTGAATGAATATATAACTACACGTATACTATAACTATAACTATAACTATACTGCCTAAGTTACTTACTTTTCTTTCCTTTCCTTTGAGTGAGTGATAAGGTGTCGAGGGAAAAAAAAGGAAAGGGTACGGTTTTAAAGAAAGAAAGGTGTTGTAAAAATATAAGTATAGTCCTGATAGTATAGTAGGAGAGGGAGCGTGATTAGATACCTTGTCGAGTTGAATTTAACCTACCTCCTACCTACGTTAGGAGGTAGTATATATACGAAGAGGCTTTTTAACACATGGTGACTTGCTACATTTTACTTGCAAGGCGAGAGAGATAGATATATAGTTAAGGGTAAGAAGGAGGGAAGGAAGAAAAGTTAAAAGGGAAGCGAGAACAGAAACAAGGGAAAGGAGATAAAGATAAATATAAAAGATAAAGATAAAGAGGCAAAAGGTAAGAGCTAGAAAAGGGGGTAAAATGATAAAAAAAGGGGAATAGAGAATATAAATATATTGTTAGTAATTTAAAGAAAGACAGAAGTAAAAAGGAAAAAATAAAAGAAAGGAAAAGGTGTTTATAACAGTAAAAAAAAAAGAAAGAAAGACAAAAGGTAGAAAGGAGAAAAAGGGAGGGAGGGAGAGAAAGGGAAAGAGGGAGAGAGTTACAAGGACGCAGGATACTATACAGGATATGTATAAATAGATAGATAAAATGCAGCTGTCACGTCGCTTTTAGGTCAGGTACTCAAGTGAACTTGCTTGCACTGAAATATTCACTTTATCCTAACCTGCTTCATCATCAAACTAGGTATCACCGCCCTGAGCGCTTATTCCTGGTATTGTTTCCCCCTATTCATTTCTTCATCCATTCCGTGCCCCACGTACTGTATTTACTTCCGTATCGTATCCATTGTGTTTTCTGACTACTCTGTTAATAGCTATGCTCACTCATCCTTTCCTACCTATCAATCATAGCATTGCACTATCCAGTCCAGTCCAGTCCAGTCCAGTCCAGTCCAGTTCCCGTAATGGGTATGTGTGCATGTCCCCTTTAATTTCCATGTTGGGGACATCCCGTCCACCCTCCTCAATCTCGTAGATGGCGATGGTGATTGAACATTCATGTAGTACTTGTTGTTGTCTTTAGAACCCCCTTCTGCGCCTCTTGTCTGTGGCGGCAGGTACCTGACAACAGTCATAGAGAGAAAAAAGCCATGCTTCACTCTCTCCATCTCCTCGGTCTCATTCACGCCTAGAGCCATACTGAAGGAGGGTCTTGTCGTGTCGTTCGTTTTGTCGTCGTCATAGCTTTCTCTTCATCCATCCCAGTCTTCCATCGTGATCATCCCGCAACTGTAATCGGTCCAGAGCCTGGCGTAGGAAGAAGACCTCACGGTAGGGCAAAAAGGGGTATCTTAGTCTTCCCTACACCGAGACGCGATGGGCCGGTTGAATAGCGGGCACGGTCTCGCCTCTCGTTAGATAGGATGGGGATTACTCTGTCATCTTGACATAATTGCTCGGGAATACACCGTGTCTTGAGCCGATCATGCCCGTCCTATTTTCGACAACAAGTTAGCAAACGACAACTTCGAAGCAATAGATAATACTTACCACCAGTCATTATCACTATCCGTCTTCTTCAACACCGTGATGATCTCGCCCTTCTTGAAACCCAGGTCGCCCTCCTGTGCCGCCTCAAAGGTGAACAGCGCAACAGCCTCGTTCTTCTTCAAGAGAGCCTGCTTGCTCGCGAAATTCGGCTTCGGCTTCGGGACCGGGGGTTTAGCGGCAGCCGTGGAAGAAGATGCCGGTTGGTTGGCGGTCGGCCTGTCGCGGTACACGTAGTCGTCATCTACCGCGCCTCCTCTCGATCCCATAGTATTCGACCGGTTGATACCGCTGCCGCCGATCGGTCTGTCATACACATCATCCTGCCACGTATTCGATCGCTTGGGCGCATTCGTCGTGCCCTCGCCATACGCACTGCCCCGCTGGCCGTTCCACACCACGTCGTCGTGTCGGTCGTCGTAGACGGGGACGTCGTTGTACATGTGGTCGTCGACGGTGCTGCCTTGCCGCGAGCCGTTGAATATCCGAGTGTTGAGCACATTCAGGAGCGGCGCGGCCTGGGGTGGTGGCCGGACGGCGCCGGTGAGGAGTTGGGCCGCGGTCAGGCGCTGGCCGTAAAGCTTCTCGTTCGCGTCCCTTCGTTCCACGATGGCCGAGCCTTCGAGTGAGACGCCGGCGAACAGGCCCTTTGTTCTGCTGTAGCTGAAGATACCGGCGACGCTCTTAAGCGACGCGGCACCGGCGGCCTCGGCATTGCGGCCGACGGGCCCTGCCGCTATCGACACGTTTCCGCCAAGCGTGATGGATCCCTGCTGTGAAAAGGTCTTGACGGCGCGCGCGTCGTTCAGGATGAAGACGAAGTCGGTCAGCTCGAAACCAATCTGACCGCCGAAACCACCACCGGCGGTCATGATGGCCGAAGGCGCGGACCATGTGCCATCTGGAAGACGGGCGACGACGAGGCCGGAGCCGAAGCGGGCGGACCCGAGGAAACCGGCTTTGAGGACTGTGAGGATGGCAAGGCCCTGATCAAAGATATACTTCTTTAGTGCTGTGACCTTGCGACGGAAGCGGGAGAGGGGCCAGTAGCCCGATTGTTGATTGCATGCATACCTTTGCATTGGCGAGGATGGAAGGGGGGATGACCTTGTCGGGACTGAAGGCTTGCCTCGGGTCGACGAAGGAGGTAAGGATCTTGCCGCACTTCTTGCACTCGGCTGTTTGCTCGTAAATGAATTAGTAGTGTGACGCAGAGGGTCGTTCCGCGTGGGTTATATGGGCGTTTGGAGGGGAAGCAAGCTACTACTTACAGGCCAGAGAAGACGGGAGAGGGTTATTGATACCCATCTTGACGGGAGGGAGAATCGACAACTGTACACTGCAAGAATACGAACAATAATAACTCGAAGATGCGCAAGGGTATGGATATGAACAAGTAATAAATTTACCCGTAGGAATATGGGTTTTGGCAAGGTAAAGTGTAATGCGATGTGATGTCTTTCAAGAGATAAAGAGAAAGTGATTCAAGTGGTTACGGTAAGTAGGTAGGCATTCAGTAGGTACAGTCATTGCTAGTTAGAGCTCAAAGGCAGGTAGCGCGAAAGGTGGGCGGCGGCGGAACCGCTGTAGGTTAAGTTTACTGGGCCTTGTCACTGGGAGGCAGCCCAGCTCGTCTCGTGTGGGATTTGGAATGAGTTTATTGGACCAGGTTTACTAATGCTGGCTGCACTTGGTAAGAATTGCTTGAGCTTTCGGATGCCGTTAGCCGTTATTAACTGGAGTAAGTGTAACAAGCTGACAGATGCTGTAGAAACTGTAGTCTAGAGATTGTGTTTATACACGAGTACGGGAAATTCTACGTTTCTTCTGAAGAGTTTGCAATTGGGTTGATATAGGATTTTCTCGTCTTCAGGACACCGATGACGATTAGTGAAATGTTGCGACGGCAAGGTTGTCGTCAGCATCAATGAGGTGAGGCAGGGGTACAACTCCAACAAAGATGTCATTTGACATCCGAAGCTCTCAAAATTCAGGAAGTACCTCTTTAGCCCACCCCACCAAAAACGTGGGGTTACGAGCACCGGGTCGTGGCTCAGCCTCGATATTTGTAAATCAGTCGACCTTACGAGCCACATTACATGCGTCATGGCTTACGTAACAGGTAAAGAGCAACATTTTGACGGCTTTGACAGGGGTCTTCCCGGTCTTAAACTCCTTTTCAGGGTCCCACTTCGGTTCTTTCTTGTCGCCCTGGAAGATGTACTTTTGTAACTACTACCTAGGTTAGGTTAACAACTGACGGGCTGACAGCAAGACCAACAAGAAGAACGATCAAGCAAGGCAACATAGTATCTCATCATCCCATACCTACCTATCCTAACCTACCTACCAACATTGCTTCGGTCACACACCACCGTCAAACGTACCTAGTAAACGAAATTAGAACGTTTGAAATCACATTGCGCCCGTCGAGACCACCGCACTGTTCAAAGGGGAAGACGACTATTAACAAGCCGCCCTGCCCGGTGTTTCCACCAACGAATCAAACGGACGGCACTACTTGTAACTCGACCTAGAAGAGAGATAGAAGGAAACCAAAGCCGAAATGTCCGAAGCCTACGAGCGCGAGCGCCAGAACAATGCGCGGCTAGAGGAGCTGTCCGCCAAAGTGTCGTCCCTGCGCGGGATCACGGTCGATATCTACGATAATGCGCGCGCACAGGAAGTCATTGACCATACCGTGTGTTTATCACCCTCCTCTTCTCTTGGCCTCTATTGTGTGAAGAAAGAAAGAGACACATCTGCTAACCTTCTTTTCTTCCCCAAAAACAGTCCGACACATTCTCGTCCATGTCCACACAACTCAAGGGCTCGGCCGGCCGTCTCGGCCGCATGGCAGCCGCAGGGAACAAAGTCGCCATCCTCAAGCTGTCGGGCATCATCATCGGCGTATTTCTCGTGCTATACTATATCGCTAAATGGATCTTCTAAAAATTCCCGTCTGCATTTCTCCTCTATAATTATGTTCCCTGTGCTCAGGATTACACGAATAAGGCGGCAGGGGAAGAAGGGATTGGTAGAAACAAAAGGAACGGAGGCAGACATTCGATAAGAGACGACAAGAGCGATCGATTGAATATGGCTCTAGCTTGCGAGAGAGTTAAGACGACACGACCACGACACGACACGAGAAGATACGACACTACTGACGGAAATCAACGAGACTGACTGCCCCTGCGCGACTTCTTCGAAACAGACTCCAGTCCAAGGACTGTGGGATGGCAATATATTTCCTCCATTCTGATCACCTACCTACACCAACCGTAGCCATCCATCCTCTGCCGATGGGTCCGAGCATAGAAAAGCGAGCGATAATGTCAAAACCACCCACGCCCACGGCAAATACACACACACACACACGCATACAAAGAAAGAACCAAGGAGATGACGAAGAGACATCGTGAATACATACATATATCGACCGAGAGATACCCCTCCTGTCTATTCATACACATGGAGATGGAGATGGAGAACATAAGAGGCGCGCCGGGGTTCTCCTTATTCAACTCAAGTCAACCTAGTTATATTATTACGGGAGCGGAGTTCAGGGATGAAAGAAACGCTTACCTTACCTTGCCTCCCACGCGAAACAAAAAGCAAAACTCCGAGACAGAGACAGTACACGATCAGAAGAGCACGGGAACGATATCAGCAGCACCTTACCCCCATACTTTGCTCTTGTCAAAGAGGAAAGAAAGAGGAAAGAGGAAAGGAAAAGGGGCAGGGAAATAAATCAAATACCTTATACTGCTTCCCATTGGTGTGTCTGTCCTCCAGCAGTTTAAGGTTAGTAGAACAGAAGTAGAGGAAGTAAGTAAGCAAGGAGTAGCAGTGAATCTTGTTTAGCAAGCATAGCAAAGGCGTTTTTTGTTTTGTTTTTGTGGTACTTTTCTGCATTTTTTTTTTTTTTTTGGTTTAGTCCTTTGTCTTCTGCCTGTTTCTCTCTGTCTTCCTGTCTCTCTGAGTGTTTGCAGTATTATACGATACAGTAGGTAGGTAGTACAAGGTCCATGTAGCTAGCAACGTTGGGAAAGAAAAAGTAAATTCTATAAACATTACCACCCCCCTCCGCTCCTCTTCCTCTTCCCGTTCTATTAAAGCCCTTACTTAACATTAAGACATCAATAAAAACAACAACGCATACCTTTCTGGTTGCCTAATGTGTGTGAATGTATAAAAATATATTATATATATAAGCTCTATCGCTACCGATGTTTTAAGTAATTACGAGGTGTGCATTTTGTTCTGTGCAAAGGTCCCGAAAGAAAGTATCGGTCTATCTACTGCCACACATTCGAGAAGAGATCATCGCTTCCGAACCCGCTAGCCGGCTTACTAGTAGTAGTACTCGAACTCGCCTGCCCGCCGGTACTGCTCGTCCAGCCGCCAAACTCCTCGTCGGCAGCGACCTTGGGCTGCGCGGGCGCGGGCGCGAACCCGCCCGAGGCGCCGGGCACTATGCTCTGGTTGGCGAAAGACCCTCCCGTGATACTGCTGCTGCTGCCCCAGCCGCCAAAGTCATCGCTCGCTGGGGGTCTCAGAGCGGGACTCTTCACAGCGCTAGAGGAAGGGATTGCCGCCGGCGCCGGTTCGGGGTTACTCCATGCGTTTCCCCATATGTCTGCGTCGGACGTGCTGATAGCGGCCGCCGGAGGAATCGACGTGCTCGCCGGCTTGGCTGCGGGAGTCGAGAGGTTGAAAACGCTGTTGGACGAAGATGTTGGGACGGCCGGCTTAGGCGCAGGGGGCGATATGACGGAGGGCTGCGCCGGTGAAGACCAGTCGACGAGGTCTCCTAGGCCTGAAGAAGATGACCGGGCGGGCTTTGAGGCAGGAATGGCCGAGCTGAAAGCGCTAAAGCTGCCAGTAGAAGACATGGATGGCTTCTTTTGGTGTTGCGAGGCTGGCTGGGCAGATGGGGTGGGCTTGCTATCGAAGAAACTGCCGCCACCCAAGCCGGAAAAGGCGTTGTTCGCGGGTTGAGGGGTAGACCGATTGCTAGACACACTCGACATGCTTGTTAAGTTCGCGAAGGCATCTCTTGATGGGCTTTTTGGCGTCGTCGTGTTGGTAAAGCTCAAGCTAGCAAACGCGTCATTGAGGTTCCCGCTATTCGAGTTTTGCGAATGATGCCCCGTAGTCGGTGACTGCATCCCCCCAAACCCGCCAAACGACCCGCTCGACGTATGGCTTGGCTGCTGAGCTGGCGGTTGTGGTCGCGGCGCGGAGGCATAAAGTGACAGGATGGATTGCTTGAGGTCCGGACGGGACTGGCCGCCCATGCCCCCTGTGCCAGTAGTGCTAGCAGGTCGAGGAGGGGCAGCGGGAGCCTCGCCTAAGAAGTCAAGTCCGAGAAGGGAATCTTTGGTGGGGTTTGCGGCCTTGGGAGGAGCGGGTGCGGCTTTTGGCGGTACTTGTTGGAGAGCTGAAGGACCAGCTGTGCTGGCTCTGGGGGGGATATCGCCGCCGCCGATGAGGTCCTCTTGTGGCGCGCCTCGGGGACTCGCAGTTCGTGCGGCGGCCTGGTTGCTTCGAAGGGAGACTTTCCGTTCAATAGTCTGCTTCTCCTTGACAATGTTCAGAGGTACCTCGTCATCGCCCTCGACATCGAGATCGGCCGGGTTGGGCATCGGCCCGTCCATGGCCCACCGCTTGAGTTCGTACTTGGTTCTAATAAAGTTCTCGATCTTGGATTCGGATGGGACGTGGCCAGGCGCCAACTTCGCTTCCCAGTACTTGTTCGCTCGGGCGTTACCCCAATTGAGGACGCTCTGTAACTGTTCGTCGGTCCAGGAATCCAGATCGACAGACTTGACGCGCGAAATATGTGTGCCCATGCCTCGGTGGATGCCGGAGCAGCGAATGCATATAAAGATGCCCAGGTTCCAACTAGCCCATCGCGGATCTAAGGGAGACAAAGGAATTAGCAATGCGACAAGGACCGGTTGTGTGGCAGCCCGGGCGATGGGCAGGTGAGCGACTCACGCTTGTTGCGCTTGCAGTCGGCGCACACTTTGTTAGGCTCCAACTTCAACAAACTCTTGATGGTCTGCTGGTTCTGAGCTGCCCTTTCGGCAGCAGGGTTGGGCGGCCGCCGAGACATGATATCGGTTCCGACGGTGATATGGTAGAAAGTGGTTGATCGCAGTCAAGAGGTTGGGGCTGGAAATGGGCGCGTCTTTGTGGAAAGTCGAGCGAGGAGGAGGTTGCCTAGATGTATGGATATCGGTCTCTATCAGTGGATACGTCTTCTTACCTGCCGATATAAATTGCCAAAAGACAGATGATGTCTTCGAGAAGTGAGGTTACATAATGCAAATGTGGCTTAGGTAGGTTAACTCCTTCCTTGTAACCTGCCGTAGGGCAGCACACACGTTGGTACCTAAGTGTGGAGCCAATCAAGGTTCGACGACTATTACGGTGCTGGTAAACTCTATACTGTACAATACTTCACTGTACTCCTACCCAGGCGTCACCGTGCCGGGCTTTGTTGTCCCAATGCAAGCTTCACATTCAAATAGCAACATGAATAACTTGAACCCATGTACCGGATTAGAGATTAGGTAGTTGCCTATTCAATGTCCTATTATATAGAGAGTAAGCCGTTTTTCACGTTTCAAAGGACCCAACACCACGAGGACTGAGGTCCCGCCTATTGTCTGCAAACTTACTGTATTCTGTTAGGCATCTCCAATCCTGACATCTTGGGATCGTGAGTACGTCACCATCGAAAAGGAGGTATAATCTCATCACGTGGGATTCAGGCAGCAGTCTCTGGTCCTCGGAGGCCGGACTCTATCCCTTGATCAACATTTCGCTGCCATCTACTCCGCCAACAAGACCATCAGACTGGACAACGGAAGAAAGAAGGAGGTGCCATGCTATGGTTTGTCAGCACAGGATAGTGTGCTTATTTTTTGCTGGTCCGGAGCTGAAGGAATACAGCCCGTGGGAAGCGAAACGATATTTCCTTCGAACCCGAGACGCAGTTGGATTAATTAAGACCCGTGAAAGGACTTACCAGACTGTCCTGGGAAGGATATATAGTGAAGTGAAGTGTGGGTTTACACATGATCAGAGTGGATAGAGCCAGATATGTAAGAAACGGCTAGGGACACTGTTTCATTCGTCGCTTTGCATGGTAGGGCTACTTATGGTGGACGCCACACGTAATGATGTTCTGCAAGAATAATGTATATGTAGAAAGGGGCTCGATAGTTCATATGAACGAGACCAGATACATTATGACCAACTTCAAGATTCCTCACTGCGTTTCCTTGTCTCATGCTGGGGTCTCAGTTCACCTTGCAATGAAGCCTGCTGAGATCATAGCTCGGTGCCGAACCTGGCTGCCTGGCTAGACCAGGAGTGTATTACTGCACAGTATTGGTCCACGATGTAGGAATATGTACGGGAAGTCTCGGTTCAGGGCATGTTACCTTACCTGGAGACTCCTAGTCGTAGCATGGGCTTGGCCCCACGTTATATCTCACCTCGACCCATTATCAGTTTATATCCGGAAGCATTCCACGCGCGGATGCTATGAATAATGATGGTAGTCATCCCAGACATGGTGGCATCGGCACATACGAGCCTCGTGGGTGCTTGCTCCCGAGGCAGAGAAGCATGGAAGTTGTGTTTTGTTCTGTCATTGCATATGTTGTGAATCGAGCTTGGTCATCATGAGTGGCCTTCCATATTACCCTCCACCAGTACACGACATCTCTGACTTGTCAGATCCGGCAATATACCTGTCGGGTGACGAGTTACGAGACTTTCAGGCTCCCACATGTTGTGTCACCAGCTGGGTGTTCGAGTTGTGACTCGCTCTTTCTGTGCAAGGGGAAGCATCTGTACCCTAGACTCTCAGGTCGACACCCCCGCCCCTTCTGGAGGTCCGTCTCCATGTGAGGACGAAGGCCCTCCAGCGTCGCTCGTAAGGCACCACCGCTCATCACTTATCGATGGACTACTGCCCGGTCGGCGCTTCCGGCCTGCAAGAGGCCGGCCAAGACCTTGTTGTTAGCATTCCCTCTACTCGCAGACTTGTTTTATCAAATCCAGTCCGGTACGGGTGAAACTGTCAACAAAGACACCACATTTGTATTCCTCTCTCGCCCGCCCTCAGATCCTTCGATGCAAGATGAGATCCCTGAGTTCAACCTTCCACGAGGCGTCACTCCACGTTGTCATCTACCAGGTTTCCCCCGCCGATAATAATTGGCCGTCGGGGATTTTTTTTCACTGCCCTGTCGATGCAGGCAGTCGGAATGCGCCACAATAGTTAATAACGTATGAATCAGGATCACATTGATCGAAAATAGCAGTTGGCGCATCATGTCGTGGGACAGACACGTCGTATGGGCATACCCTGGTTCGTATATGCGTTGGTTTTCAGGAGAAGGTAGAGATGAGGCACAAGCTGTCATCCGACAATCCTCAACACATACCCGGGATCAGAGTGGCTCACTCTACAAAGAGAAGTCTGGGCAGTGAATCATGCCTGCCTCCATGCTTCCCATGCTTCCAGGAGGTATCTGTGCGGCCGAATACGACGGGTCTCTCTGGTTGGTGATGTGAATGGTGATGGCTGGACGTGGGACGAGGTTGCCGTACCCATGCTTCGGTTAGAAATGCCCACTCTACCCTGCCACAAACCGGAGAATTAACCGACGTGACACTGATTTGCTGCGTGCGTGGGAGTCACCAGGTGGACGTCATCCGGGAGCGGAGGATTTCTGTTGGTCTTCTCGAGACAATAGCGCCTCTGCAACCTGACCGGTTCGCATCCTGTCCTTTTTCTAGTATACCGAGTGGTGAGCCTAGCTGTAACTCCAGGTACCGATATAGTTTCCGGTCACGTAAGAAGTCGGCCAGCTCTCACGCTATAGTCGCATCCTGCGGGCCGAGGACCCAACATCACGGTATCAAGGCAAGTCGGAAGCTACTCAGCCAATTCGTGTCCTTGAGGCCTTATCATTCTTGAGTCCTGTACAATTGGGGCTAGAGCTGCAGCTCGGCTGAGAGTTGACCGGCGGCCGGAAGCGTCAGAATATGGTGTTCTTCTGAGAATGGTATGGACCTGCATTTGCCGCTGGACCCTTGTCCTGTGGAACTGGTAGCCGCAGAATCCTACCTGTCGGCAACCTGGTAGGTGCGGTTAGCGCTCTGACTTTGTGGCCTGGATAGGACGAACTGCGGCTTGAACTGCTGTTCCCGATCCCGGCTAGGCAGGAGAGAGAGTGAACGGGGTCAATTCGTGTCTTGGAGGTTGTCTATCTTGGAGTGTCTCTCGCGATCTTCAGGACGATCTTATAATATCAAGTCTGCCATATTATGTTCGGTTTTCCCGTGCGTAATAGCTCCGTGGACGGCAATGACAAGGTTTGCGGACAGATAAACAGATGCCTACATCGGAGGCATGAGCAGAATTTTCTCGAATGACAGTTCACACTTCATGTCAACGGCCGGCGCACATGTCTCCTCTGCATGGGGGAGGGTCGATGCGTTCTGCCGCAGCCGTAGGTTGCTAACCGGGACAACGAACGTCCATGGACGGGAGAGCCCAAGCTAGGTGACCACCGCTTTCGTATATGCTGAGCCTCTCGAACGCGTTGGCCCCTAAAAACCTTCTTGGGTGCGTCGCCTGTCTCACCCTACGGCTCGCCATAATTAGCTTTCAGGATGCCAATGCCCGACTACCTACCGATCACTAGGTATTGACCTGTTGCTTTGTTGGCCCCTTATCTGATAAGACGGCAATGACTTATGCGATATCATCTGTCAGACTGGAAGGTTAGGTGCCCAGACCTACCTACCTCTAGCCTTAGAATGGTGTACAGGGTGCCGTATTGGAGTAAATATCCGGGCAAGGCATCTATGCTGTCGAACCTTTGGGCTCGGATGACGGCTCCTTCCAGGCACTTTACTCTACCTGACTGACTTGAAACCTGTACAGTCACAAGTTCGAGCAACTACCTCCTTTTAGCAACTTCTGTGCTTGCTCTTTCCCCGGCATCGACAATCTACTAGTCTAGTGCTAGGTACTAGCTAACAGAGCTAAACTACTAACAGTTAGTGACTAGATGCAAGATACAATGGTTCCTTCCTCATCCCTGCTAGGGATCCAAAAAAGCAAAATGGGCCACAACACCACGATAATCATAGAAAATACCTTAGGATTTGTCCAACTTTGTGAGCTCTTAACATACCTACCGGCTCTTGGAGGTGTGCTGTACAAGGAAAATGTGTAACCAAGGCCGAGACGAGCAAAGAACAACGAGCCTCATACCTACATACTTCCCACCTTCTTCTACTAGACTGCGAATAACGCACAGTTTCTTCCAGCTCATTCTCGGCGCTCTTGCAGCTGGCTCTCTTTTTTCCCACGCCCTCCACCCTCGCACAGATTCGGCAGGGCCCGATACCTTCGCATCAGCTAGCCAACGAGGTACCGACCTAGGTTAGAGGTATATCTAGGTTAGGGAGCCTTATTGTGGGATATGTGTGACCGAGGTGATAAGGATCGGGGAATTCTTTCTGTCCCTCCTTGCCCTGCACCACCTACTTCGTGCTACGCCTCCGGCTTCCAAGAGAGCTATCTCGCCTAAGTCACCGAGCACATGCGTTACAAATGCCTTTGGACGCGACATCTTCTTCAGCAGTAGGTGTATGTATGTATGATAGGAACGTGCACCTGGTGTTGGTTGTGCGCAATGCAGAATCGCTTGTTCGGTCGTTCGCAGTTCGCAGGACGCCACGCAGAGAGGGTATAGTGCTTACATACAGCGTACATACTCATAACTTATAAGGTAAGCAGTCCAATTGCATGCAACTTGATGCAAGATGTACAAAGTAAGTAACAAAGCAAGTACTTATGTACCCAAGGTGATGGAGGTACGTGCCTCAAGTTTGATACAACAAGTTGTCTCGTCCGAAGAAGCCATCAGGCGAGCCCTCTTTTTCTTGTGAAACCAGCGTTTTCCACGCCATCAGTCCCGACATGGGTCACGCGAGAGCCCGTCAAAAACTCACAGTTTGACAGCAGCAATGACACGCTCATGCACGTTTGACAGAAGGGCAGACATCCAAGCGACGCTCGGCATCCAAAGGGCTGTCAAAATTTCAATAAACCCTGGACATGCCCTGACAGGGCCCCTGTCGGCATGTCATGTCTGTCATCTGTCGTCACCCTGCAAACCACAACGCGACACGCGCCTCGTCTCTGCTCATGCTTATTAGTGGTCGGTCCTCTACAGAGTGTTGGTCAGAATAGATGCACTACATACATACCAGATTACACCACCCCTTTCCTTCCTTTTCCCTGGCAGCACCACTTGCCGAACCCGTGTTGTGGGGGGGTGTTCTTGTCTTCATGCTTCCCGTTTCATTTGCATTGATTGAGTTTCCCTCATCGTCCCAGGCTGGAGGGTCATTGGCCCTGATGAACTACAGCAGTACAACAACCGTGGTTCTCCTCTGCCCTGGTGTCCCGGTACAGAGGTACGTTTGCCTACCTGTCCCTTTTCTCCCTCCTTTCCCTTTCTTTTGCACCCCAATTGTTCGGCACGGGTGGGGCAGGCCCTGCATCTAGCAACTTTTTGCATATAACTCTATACCGCAAATGTTGGCAACAAGCTCCATGTCACAAACCAACCTGCAAACAAATTTTAGACCCGAGCATGCCTGGCACGCCTGGCACGTCTGGACTTGTCTGTTTGGTTCTCGCTCCTCCCAAGTCCCCAACTGGTCACGCTGCCCTGGGAGAATAGATCCGGGGCGCTCCACCAGATGCAGAACTACCGAAGCATCCAACCTAACCTTACCTCCTTATAGTCTAGGCGCAATGGCTCGTGAGTAAAAAGAGTTATGGTTGATTGGGAGTACGAAAAAGGCCATCTCAGCCGGTTGAGGAAAAAGCAAAAACAAAATACGTGAAGGGTGAAGGGATCGACTCGTCGGACTCGACATCTGGCTCTGCTCTGCTCTGCTGTCTGCCCTTGGCCCTCTGCCCTTCCGTCCTGTAGACTTACTTGTAAGGCAGGTGGTCCGATGTGGTTATTAGTATTTGGTATCTTTCAACTTGCTTACACCCTCTTCTCTCCCATTCTAGCCTTCTCTCTCCCTGCTCTGCTGCTTGGGCTCCGTTCTTGTGTCTCTGCTATGATGATAGAAAGGCCCGGGTGTCCGCTGCTCCCGCCTGCTGTGACATAATAAGCTCTGGTGTTCCGCCTCGTCTGTTCACAGTCCACCTGCTCACACCACATAAACAAACCAGCCTACCCTATCACTCCCATCTTATGTACACGCTGCTCTCCCACGAGTAGCCTGGCCTGAACCACGAAGCAAAAAAGGAACAAAAACACGGACACTCTTCTTCATCGCATCATACAGCCATCGACCACCAGTCTTTTCATATCACCCAAGCACCGCATACACCCTTCCATGATGCATGATGCCGTCAAACCTGCCGAATAATTTCATTCCCATATCCGTACTATCCGTACTGCATCACCGTTGTGCAAACAGTCTCCTTGGACGTCCCTAGCTAGACTAATCCTCACCTGCCACATCATCGCCAGACTTCTTTCCCCTGCTTTCTCTCCATCCGATCTCACTCACTGCCAATTACAAACTGGAGCAGCCGGCAAGCACTTTCCCATCCATCAGTCTCGCTGAAAAGGGGACCAGAGCTGGGGCGTGTCAGGGTATCAGAAGCAGTGAGGAGACCCAAGGAACGACTAACAGACAGGATCGAAAGCTATATAAAAGTCGTGGTCCCCCAGCTCTCCGTTGGATATAACCGTTTGTGTTTACATCCATCTATATGGCATGAAGGAAAAAGAAAAACGAGCGGTTTCATTCTACGGTCCTACTCGCAGTACGTAAACGAGGACTGCTCTGATTTAAACTCGCTTGCCGGTCGCTCTCCTTCCAGCTGTCAGATCGCTTTTCTCAGCGGCTTCTTCATGCGGTCGTGCGTCTCGTGAGAAATAACTCTGATCAAGCCATACCACATTACTCCCCAGTTTCATTGCCACTCTCAACCAATATCCCTAGCCTCCAGAGGGGCAAAGCTTAGCCGATATGCCATCTGGGTCCCGCCATCGCACTACGCATTCTGGTTCCAGTTCCCCATGGCAGGCCAAACTTCAAGGTCAGCCTCCATTTCCCTCGAGTCTGGGCGGTGCGATCGAGGAAGCTAATCGAGCGGTTTGATATTAGAGATGTGTGCTGAGTACCAACTTGAGGCGCCTGATTATCAACTCGTATCTGACAGGCGAGGCAAGTCTAGTTCCTTTTTTTTCCCTATTTTCACCTCATCCGTCGCCTTGCTGCCCAGTTCTTTTTTCCCCCGTACTCACTTGGTGAATACATTATCATCTTCCCGAATCCCACCTTGGACATCGTCGCTCAACGCACTTGCTTACCTTTCAATCCTACAGGTGGCCGTACTGCATGGTCCTGCTTTGTAACTGTCTGCGGCAAGCGCATTCAGGCCCGCTATTGGTACGACGGGAATAATCTGAACAATGCCCAGGAAGACGCAGCCGAAGCGGCCATCAACTGGCTGAGCAGTCAGGGCTGATAATCGTCGCTGTGTGGCCCATGAAGAAATGGAAGGTGCACCTGCGACGCAGTCGAAAGCACCAGAAGAAGTTGGGCAGCCTCCGCTTAACGTCCAAGCCTCCTTCCCAGACTGCCAGTTCATATCGGACTTTCCTTGGCCCCGTTTAGTGAGAACTTGAGCGAACCTTCCTCTTCAGATGCCCAACCCCCCGCGCTACTTGCTCCTCTTTTAATTCCTCTTCGTCCTCTCATAAAGGCCACTGCACTCTACCTCGCCTCGACTCGCATGTTCTGCAACGCCTCGATTCAACGTCACCAACCCACTTCAACACTTGAACCACTTCAGCCTACCTAACCTTTTTCGTACCCCTACCTTCGGTTAAGCTCATTTCTGTACTTTCTTTATTTCTTTCCTCTCCCACTTTTACGTCTCGTTTGTTGACACCATTGTCTCATCATCGTTTTATGATACCAAGTCGGAGTCTCGGAATGGGTGTATTTAAAGGCCGACGGTTCAAACTTCCAGGAACTTCAAAATTATAGGGGAAGGGAAAAGGGGGGGCAATGTCAGCCCCGATGGTATACAGCTTCAAACCCACGTAGGCGCTCAACACGGAAAGGCGACAAATTGACAACATTATTGGCTCTACCATCGCACTGTACCATGCGTGTCATCTCGGCGTGCTGAGCTAGCTCCGCTTTAGTGGACGAATTTATTTTACGTTTTAGAAGTCATGTCTCGTTCGCTCTGTTCTCGCCATCTTACCTTTTCATTTCTCCGCCCTTCAGGATTGTGGACAAGAAGCGCCAATCAGCTTACTCCCTGGGCGGGAGGAGATACAGCCCGCCTCAGAGGCAAATCCAAGCTTGCTGTCATCATCTTAAGTCCGCCGCACGGACGGTCCTAAGGTACAGTGGCGGACTGCAAATGGAGCAACCGGAGGGACCTAAACGCCCACAAGATCAGAAAGACCAGGCGAGAAACAGTCCCAAAGTCCAGGACGTTTGGCCAGGGTCGTTTATATTGTTGTTTCCGGTCGCCGGTTACAGATAGCAATATCTAGGTCACGCGCTCATGGCGGTGAAGATATTACGTGCGATAAGACGACCAGACAACACAAATTCGGGACCCAGCTTGGCCTCATCGGACGCCACGGCTTCTCGTTCGCCTAATCTTGCCGGGATGTTGTCTGATGGCGGCCAGAGACGAACAGGATAGGCTAGTTAGCCTGTAGGTTAGTTAGTAGGAGAGCGTCGGGAGTAGAAGGGAAGGCACCTCATACCAGTCGTTTCCGTGGGATCACTCATGTGTCTGTTCTTGTTGTTCTCTTTTCTTTTTTGCTCGTGTGGCCGGCTTTCAATGATTACTGTTCTTGTTTGAATTGCACCCTGCAGTGGGAAAGGCTGAAGCAAGGCGTCGGCCACAAATGACAGAAAAAGGACCAAAGAAGGGCGACCGGAGATGGAATGGGAGGTGGGAATAACAAAAAAGAAAAGAGTTCGGGTGTGATGGAGAGAGCATGCCGCGTAGGGAGGGAACCCCGAGGCAAAGAATGCGAAAAAAAGTCATTAATCTCGAATTCAACCTTTTCTTCTCCCCCAAACCTAACTGTCTTGTTTGTTTGTTTGCTTGCCTTGTCTATTGCCTGTAAATTTTAAGATGGCGTTTATCTATTTGCTTTTCTTTTCGTCTCAGCTCATTTTTTCGGTTGTTAGAATTGTTTGCTCCTTGACCTTCCTATTGAGTGCATGGAGGTTATCTCCTATTTCGACTGCGGACGGATTAGTAATCTGCGATATAAGCCACAATATCTGTTAGACGTCTATATGTGATTATAATATTCAGGTGTAGTAAAATGGCTACATAGTATGCCAGCCTACACTTCTACAGAGAATTGAGGTATGATTATAGATCGATCTCAGATTATAGTAAAAGTTGTTAAGTTCCCGCGATGTATGATTAAGTATGAATCTGATCAAGATAGTTGGTTCGTGATCAAAACGATGATGACTGCAGAGATGCACAGTGACGACGTCTTGTCTCATCTCGTCTTATCTGATCTGATCTTACCTCATCTCATATAAGTTACATATAAGTTAAGTACTTTAGGTATCGAGGTATTTGATCATGCTCATTCCCTAAGCTTACTACAAAGGGAAGGTTGAAGAGATAGGGGGCTGGCGGTTCTGTGGCGTTTTTTTTTTCTTTCAAAGGTTGTTTGGTGTTTGGGAATGAGCCTTTAAGGGACTAGGTTAGCTGAATAGCTATAGAAAAAAGAGATTGTTGCTGTTGCTTTTATCTAAGTACCGAGCTCTACTACCCTACTTACCTACTGGGAGTGGCTCTTAGGCTAGTTTTTCGGTGATGTTTTAGCGAGTCGTGGCTGATCAGATCAGAGTGTTATTTGAAAGTAGATAGGTTAGAGCCCCGATGAGTCGGTAGTACTAACTAACCTACAGGTTTACTTACTTACTACTAAGATGACAATGACGGGGAGTCATATGCCAGATATTAATCCCGGGGGGGGTGGATAATTTGAGCGAATAGTAACACCGAGCTACCTCCCTATTCTATACAGAGCCCTAGTGTTGAGGGCGAATGTGTGGTGACTGTTCTCCGTAGAACACTTATCTTTAGATCGTTTGATCGAGGTATTTGACCATTTTTGCATTTTACTTGCAAATGTAGCACCTAGGTTAAGGCTTTATTCTGAAAAGGAGGTGTAACTAGAGATATGTGGATTTGTGTGTGTGGCTTTGGGGGAAGCATCTCGGGCTTTTTGGGTATATGTTGTACGCTTGTACTTGGAACAAAACTGAACACATAAGGTACCTAACCTAGGTTAATCTACTTCAAACTAAGGATACCCATGATGTACTGTTAAGTGATACTCCCCAACACGTTAATTTATCTTCTGTCTTAAAACATACGCCATGCAACTGCGTGTCATGGAACATAGGTAGGAAAGGATAGATTTAAGCCAGGAGCATGATAACCTCGACATCTGACTTCTCTGCTAGTTACCATCTACTTTCTACTGGCAATAGCTGCACTATACGGTCTGACAAATACGTAGGACCAGGGAAGGGAGGAAGAAGGTGACATTGTGTTTATCAGTCCTTCCACAAAGGTAATTAATAGTCCCTTGGGTCAAACAAAGTAGAGAAAGACGAAAAATAGAAGTATATGGAATACTGACTACATAGGCATCGTAGCAAGCAGTGTGCTATGTTGCAAATCGACGGATAAGCCGGGAAGGACAAATACTGGTGGCCGCCTAAACCAACAACGAAAGTTCATTGAGGGGGATAGGTTTAGAAAGTGCCAAAACCTGCAAAACGGAACTGTGTTCAGTGTTGCTATCGAGATCTATCTAGTCGCGATGAGCCAGTGCCCCTTATGAAGTTAACGTCCTTGATACTTATTTATGAGACCGCCCCTGGGGCGAACCAAAGATAACTTGATCTTCCAACCGCAGCCACAACATCAAAAGACAATAACAAGGACTGCACAATCAAAAGAACGGCTCGAGCGAGATCCGGCATGGAGGCTTAGATGGGTGTTTTTTGATTCCCTGTCTAGCAGCGCGACGGTAATAGGTATTGATGTGTAGTTCCAGTGGTCGGCGTTGTTTCCACAGTCGTCAAGAGCCAACTCTGTCCGACTGTGTAAGAACAAGTATTTAGTGAATGGTGGCCAAACAACTACATGATACCAGATAGAAGAAGTACACGCACATTAAACAGTTAGCTGCGGCAAGGTTCAGTAGTGGTTTAATACAATAAATAAAATAAATACCGCTACTATCGGACCGAGACTCCCATGTCAATGGGCGTGTTACATACACCTTTTACCACCTATTGTGATACCACCCGAGGTTGCAGGCAAAGAGAAGTGCCACACCATGCATACATATCATGCACAACATAGGGTGGGTAATGTAGATCAAACCGGACAATATAGTTTGGTAATGTGGAATACTATCTAGCTCACGTTGACCGGTTACACATGGAAGGTGGGAATGGGCTGAGACACAAAAAAGAAAGAGGGTGGGTGGGTGGATGGGTGTAGTGTAGGTTAGGTGTGATGCCGCGCGGGACGATCTTCCCGATTGCAGGAATCCCGATCTTGATCAACACCATTTCTTTAAGAGGCGCGGCGCACCCTCTTGACCTTTCTATCTATCTGTGACTGGGCGTACGGAACCGGCTCCGTGACAGGTTAGATGAGAAGAAGAAAAAAAGTGTGGATGGTAGGGGGGACAGAAAAAAGAAAATAATGTTTTTTTTGTCCAAGCTAAGTGTAGTGGTGTAAACAAACGAACAACAAAAGCTGCCCTCAAAACGATGAGAAAGGAAACTTGAAGCGAGGGAGGTCCGAGTAAAGTCAGCTTACATGGACTGGAGGAGAAGACTTCCAAGACACACGATAGGTCTGATCACATGCAAGGTATCATATGCATTGATTACCAGGTTACAGATTAGATTGTCGATGTGACCTCGAGAATCCTGCAAGGTTACCTGTGTAAATCCTAAGATTGGACCCGCTGAGCCTCACTTACCTTAGGTGATGTGCACCAGCCACATATCTCCCAACACCCAAGCTGCCTGAGCAGTCCTCAAGCCACAGTCAGGTACCTACCATCCAAGACAACCCCTGCAACCCGGAACAACTTCGACACTTGGGATGTACTAAATTTATTCGACCCCGAGCTCGCTCATTGAAAGGCGAAAGCTGCGAGCGACCACCCAACCCACCAACGCGACACCGGGGACATTTGGAAGGGGGGAAATATTGGCCGCCAAGGGCTATCGACTGCTGGCGGACGGGGTCGAAAGAATAAAGGAGAAAGGAAAACGGAGGAGATAAGAAGAAGAAGATGGCCTCGAAACTAAACCCCTGGAGGTCGCTCCAGACGCTCGCGATCCGGACGGCACGACCGGCCGCAAGATGGCCCCAGATCCAGATGCCAGCTCCAACCCGGATAACGAGCAGATGCCTCACTTCCGACACACTTAACCATAACAACGAAAACATCAACATACCACCACCACCCGCCGCGCCATCGTCGGGAGAAACAGAGGCGGCAGAGGCAGCAGCAACAGCGTCCGCCGAAGAGTACGTGCCGAGACCGATCGATCCGTTCACGGACAACTACCGCAACGCCGAGGCGCTGGCCATCCTCGAGGAGGAGGCCTCGGGCAGGGCCACGGCCCAGCTGTACGCCGACGGGCTCAAGTACCACATGCCCGAGCGTCCCAAGGAGCACGAGCAGCTGCAGGACCGCCTCCACCCCGTCGTCCACCAGGTTACGAGGATGATTATGCGGGATGGCAAGCTCAGCCAGGCGGAAAAGGTTCGTTTTTTTTTTGGACTCGATTCTTTATCTGCAGCGCTGGGAAGGCTAACTAACTCCGGCGTTTTATTTACAGCACATGTCCTACATCCTTAACTACCTGAAAACCAGCCCTCCTCCCAAGTTCTCGCCCACGCGCCCCTTAATCCAGGGGTGTCCGCCGCCGTCGCAGCTGCCGCTCAACCCGGTGGCCTACCTCGCCGTGGCGATCGACTCGGTCGCGCCGATGGTCAAGATGAACTACATCCCCAAGGCGGCCGGTGGCGGCCGCGCGCTCGAGGTGCCGGCGCCCCTGGCCCTGCGCCAGCGCCGCCGCCAGGCCATCGCCTGGATCATGGACATCGTCGAGAAGAAGCGCTCCGTGGGCTCCGGCCGCAAGCAGTTCGCCGCCCGCTTCGGGTCCGAGATCATCGCCGTCGTCGAGGGCCGCTCCACCGCCTGGGACAAGAGGCACGGCGTCCATAAGCTCGCCACCACGGCCCGTGCCAACCTGAACCATTTCCATGTCGTCGCTCGCCGTAAGCTGCCTGGCGGACGCGTCTCTCACGACATTCATCGGCCTTGATTTTTTTTATTTTATTTTGGGCTGGTGCTTGTGGTGCGCTTGGTTTGGTTTGGTTGCGGTGTGGTGTGCATATGTGTGTGTGTTGGGCGGGTTGAGGAAAGTAGGTAGGCATGGCCTTTTCGCCTTCAACAGCTTGGGCGCGTTTCTCTCCCTCTCCCCGACCAGTCCGAACTGTTCGGGTCTGCTTCACTTCATGGACGTTGCATGCCATGCCAGACCAAAAATAAACCCGACGTCAATGGAAGAAAAACATGCAGTCCCTCGCCTCGCCCGATATCTTTAGTTAACCTAGCAGTTCTACTCTTCCACACACACACACACGCAAACACACACACATCTACATCATGGTCATGTGTAAAATTACTTTATTGTATAATAGATCTTGTAAAAAGACAAGTACAAAGAAAAAGCATGAGCGCAGCGGTGTTGTCGGTGGTGGTGGTGGTGGTCTGTTTACAATATAACGAACGTTGTACAGCTGGTATTATTTGCACAACAAATACCTACATACCTACCTACTCTACCACATTAACTTAAGTTGGCGAAGAGGAAGAAGGAGTAGATGTACCTACCACATCAACTTAAGTTGGCGAAGAAGAAGAAGTAGATGGTCAGTGACAAACACTAGGACAGAAAGAGAGAGATAGGGAGAGAGTGAATAAATCCTACTACCTGCATAGGTTATAATACTTAGTTATCCCCTCTGTGTCTCTTTATTTTCCTTCCCGCCTTTGGAGTTGATTTTGTGTTCCGTGCTCAAAAAGCTCAGATCGTGTGTATGTATTTAATTATTTATGTAATTATTTATTTATTTACCCACCAAACAAACAAAACGCCCATGCATGCTAACTTACTTAACAGTCTAACAGGCAGAAGGGAAAGAAAATGTCACTCGATGATGCATGCTAATAACGCTTAACGCTCTCAAACTTTAACCCTCTTCCTTCCTTTCCTTTCCTTCCCCTCTGGGCCACCCACTTCACTGTAAATTAAAGCTTTTTTTCTCGTCGGAATTAGAGAGGTTACCTCTATCCCCCTTCCTCTCCCCCTTACTTTACGAAAAACAAGGGGTTCAATTCAAGAAGGGTCGGCATACGGATCGAACCCGACCTTCCTCTCGGCTTCGGCCGCCGCGTCCCAGCGCTCCTTGCCCCGTAGTCCGCTCGTCGAGACGGATTCGTCGAGGTAGAAGCGGAGGACGTGGTCCGGGATGGCGAGGTGCGTCGTCTGCTCGAACTCCTGCAGGCTCGCGAGCCGGAGGAGCATCTCGAGGAGGGAGAGGGACGTCCTGATGGCGCCGAAGGGGGAGCGTTCGAGGAGGGTGCTTGGGCTGATGTGCGTGTTGTAGTTGCGGTTGTTTGTGGTGTTTACGTTCCCGTTTGCAGCAGGAGTGGGCGGTGGTGTGCTTGTTGTGTTCTTGGTGATGGCGCTGACGGGAGGGGGTGGAGGCATGGTTTCGTCGGGTGACCGAGAATGTGGTGGACAAGAATGAGTATGTGAATGCGAATCCCTAGATGACGGCCGCGAGGACGCTATGCTCATGCGGTTGAACTGCGTGATGAGGTTTCGATCCACAGACGACCGCGCGACGTGTCTGGGTCGGCATTCTGTGGCTATGCGCGGCGCACCGTTTCCCAACACCGATAACTCATTGTCATCATCATCGTCATCGTCGTCCAGGGTCGTGCTCGTGTCCGAGTCCGTGTCGCTTTCATCAAAATCGAACACCTCTAGGGCTATCCATTCCGGATCGAGGTCCTGTGGTATGGCCCAGCCCTGATTGCTTGGGCGGGGCTTTGGCTTCTCAGAGATTACTATGGTTGCAGTATCCTTCTCACCTTCTTCCCACCCCATTTCCCGTCTAAGTTGCGAGTCGATATCATCTTGTGTATCGCCTTCGGACAACGAGTCTTCTGAGACGGAGCTGTTTCCCTCTTCTTCATCCTCGATAGCAAGGACGGAATCATGGGGTGGCTGGACTATCGGTACGCCATGGACTGGTATCGCGTTGACGTCTCTTTTGAGTAAGAGTACTGGGCTGCCAGAAGCGCCTTCGTCATTGTGAATGTTGAGTATCTTCCCAACATCAGCATAGAACATCTTGGAGATCTGGTGAATGGGAATAAACTCTCGAATGCCGGCCAGAGGCAGTCCGTCGTAAGCGGCCGGGTGGTGACCATCTTGGTCGTCGAATGCGTGGAGTCGTCCATCGTCCAGGTCCTCGACGACTTGCAGACGATAGGAATAATGCGCGCGTGGGTTACCGTCAATCTCTCCGTTTGTCATACGGACACCGTCGCCGAGAGGGACTCGAAGCAAGCGCACTCGCGCCTTGTGCATGACCTCCTGCCACATCGGTTTCCGCTGTCCTTCCTCGATGCCGTATGGCTCCTCCGCTTCACCATGGGTCGGAGCATGGCCCCTGAACAGCATGTAGAGAGACAGGGTAAAATCAGGCCCGATCTGCATCGGCTGGGTGGGGTCGAGGATGAACTGCGTATCGGCCACGTTCACCAACATGCTCGCCTGCAACAAGCGAGAGGGCGAGAAGGACGAGGCCGGTGACTGGACGCCGCCGATGGCCGAGACCCACAGGTTGATGAGCGGGATGGTATCGTCGATGTTGGTGATCAGTTCCTTGATATCGCCAATAATCCCAACGAGCTCGAGTTGACGGGCGGCCGACGCTTTAGGACTCTTGGCTTTGGTCGTTCCCGAGGCATCGTCAGGTGTTCCCGCGTCTGGGGTGGCATGTTTCAACCGTTCTCCCAACGCGTGGATGTCGTCCTGCAGACCCCGTGCGGTACGCACTATGGTTTCCAGTGCCGAATCGCCCCTGGTATAGCGGAGCTCGATAGATTCCAAAATGGGAGATATCAACTTTGCACAACGTCAATAACTCATAATGCTACCTACCTCTTGGATGGAATGACTCATGGTATTTGTCAAAAGGATTCGTCCTAAGAGCGGCGTGACTCACCTCTATCTTTCGAGCAAGACGGCGTTGCAGCTGACCAAGTTCCAACCGCAAAGCGTCATGTTCTACGCTCTGTCGATAGGTCAGGTCAACTGTAATAAAGATCGATCTGGCAGCTGCCTAACAACATTTGACTATCAATAGTGGTTCGGGAGCTCACCTGGAGTAGTTTGGCACCTTGCTTGATGACATATCTGGAAGTCAAGGCGATGCAAGATCGGATGGCGTAGCTGGTAGCGTGGTAAGACAGCCTGGTGAGAAATGCGTCCATAGCAGCAACGGCTTCCGCTCAGATGCTTCCGCTCCTGATGTGAAGCTTTGCAGGTCTGGCTGTCTTGAATGCATCGAAGTCTAGGTACTAATTTCCTGTAAATGGGACGTCATAAATCAGTCTGACCCTGACCTTCTGTTCTAAGTGTATAAACTCTGCAAGTTATTAACATGTGTATATACGAGTAGTAGTAGTAGTAGTAGACGTTGGCATAGATTTCACATGGGCTTTAATGTTATACAGTCCGTCAACAAAATGGCATGTTCAAGTTGCGGTATGCATGCTGGCCATAGGGTGTGTCAGATGTACCTGACAACCGGCGTATTATGCATGGATACCTGAGGCAGACAGGCTGTAATCCTTCCACACTGTGCCCGTCCTCGACCTTTCCAGGCTGCCACGAACAGGCAACCAGAAGCGGTGCAGCAGTAGTCCAGGTACTGTGCAAGTACATAAGCTTGTTTCTTCAGCACCGACAACACCTTTGAACTCACTGACGAGGTACAGCAGTACATACCCCGCCACTGGGAACCCCACCAAAGAGCCACACGGCGAAACTTGTCTCATCCACCAACTTTGCTAGTATCGCCAGGATTTTGAACCGCAACTTTCTATCACACTCGACCTTTTCTCATAAGAGACACTTCCCGAAGAGGATACACACGTCATTTGCCTCGACTTCGCCCTCCTTTCCCGAAGTCTATATTCTCTCGGTTCAACCGGCCTGTCGGGCTTCGTCATCCCACTTCGACGTATCTTATTTTTTTGTTGGCCCAATTGCCCAGTCAGACGTATTCACGCAAATCCGCAACGACTAGCTCCCTGTCAACAACATCGTAACTTCCACCATGTCGGATCTTAACTCTTGGGAAGACGACCCCGCCGCTCAGGACGAGAACCTGTCGCGCCAGACACAACAGATGAACCTCAACAATCACCCAGCGAATGCGCCCACATTCCGCCCCGGCGCTAGCTCTTTCCACCCAGGTGCATACACTTTCCAACCAGGCCAACAGTCCTACGCCGGCTACAACCAGTATCAGCAGCA
The DNA here is from genome assembly GCA_022385605.1 of Xylariaceae sp. FL0594. Classification (NCBI taxonomy): domain Eukaryota; kingdom Fungi; phylum Ascomycota; class Sordariomycetes; order Xylariales; family Xylariaceae; species Xylariaceae sp. FL0594. The sequence goes on from MU280846.1 coordinate 98,234, forward strand.
GGGCTATGGTGGCCAGGGATATTACCCCCAGTATCAGGGCCAGGGCTACGGCCAACAGTATGGCCAGGGCTACGGAAACGTCTACGGACAGCAACAAGGCTATAACAACCAGACTTATGGTGAGAGATGATTTCGCCAATGGTCTCCAACCGGCTGGACGCTTGACTGATAACCCACAGGCCAGTCGCAATATTCTCAATACCAGCAGCAGCAGCAGCAGCAGCCTCAAGTTCCTCAGGCTCAGGCGGTCCCCACCATCGCCAAACGTTCCGAGCAATCTGCGCCAGCCCCAGCCCCCTCTAAGACTCTCGATCTGAATAAACCGGTATCTACCAAGGAGGGCGGCACAAAGGTTCTAAGCATAGGGGGAGATGCTGCCAAGCCGAAGGCACCCACCAAGGTCCTGTCCATTGGTGGACCGGCGCCGGCGAAGGAGGAGCCTAAGGCTGAGACCAAGCCCGAGACCAAGCCCCAGCCTAAGGAGGAGACAGCTGCCGAGAAGGAGACGGCCGCTGATGCTGGATCCAAAGTCTCGGCCGCAAAGGCTATCGAGAAGACTGGCGAGACCACCAAGACCCCAAGCGGGAAGACTTCACCAACGCCCTCGTCCGGTCGTTCTAGTCCCACTAGAAGTGGAGCTAAGACTTCTCGCGATGTTGATGCCGTCGTGAACGAGCAGTCTGCCGACGTCGACGAGGAGACCCTAAAGGAGATTTACGGCAAGGAGCACGTCAACGTCATCTTCCTGGGTCACGTCGATGCTGGCAAGAGTACATTGGGCGGCAGTATCCTATACGCTACCGGCATGGTCGACGAGAGAACGAGTAAGCCCTCCTTTCCCCCTCCCCTGAGCCTCCGGTGTTTCGTCACGGAATGTGCTAACCGGGATGACAGTGGACAAGTACAAGAGGGAAGCAAAGGAACTTGGCCGAGAGTCTTGGTGGCTGTCCTGGGCTCTCGATTTGACCAAGGAAGAGAGATCAAAGGGAAAGACTGTCGAAGTCGGCCGAGGCTTCTTCGAGACGGACAAGCGACGATACAGTATCCTCGACGCCCCAGGCCACAAGACCTATGTCCCGAACATGATCGGTGGTGCTGCCCAGGCAGATGTCGGTGTTCTCGTCATCAGTGCGCGTAAAGGAGAATACGAGACGGGTTTCGAAAAGGGTGGTCAAACCCGCGAACACGCCATGCTTGCCAAGACGCAGGGTGTCAATAAGCTTGTGGTTGCCATCAACAGTCAGTCACGCCCATTCCCTTGATCCTTGTGGGATTCGGTGTTGTTGCTAACGTTCCTCACAGAGATGGACGATCCCACGGTCGAATGGTCCGAGGCACGTTACAAGGAGTGTACCACGAAACTGGCACAATTCTTGAAGGGAGTATGTACTTCATCTAGCTTCGCCCTGAACCTACATTACGTCTAGCAAATCATGACCTGGCCATCACGCTAACGTTCCTGTTTGATAGACCGGCTATAACAAGAACGACGTCTTCTTCATGCCCATTGCAGCCCAGCAGTTGTTGAACATCAAAGATCGACTGCCAGCTGGAGTTGCTCCTTTCTACAATGGCCCGTCTCTGCTCGAGTACCTCGATAACATGCAGTCGTTGGATCGCAAAGTTAACGCACCGTATGTGAGCCCCTGTTAGACTCGGGCTATGTCGAGAATTTGTATCACTGACTTGTCTGTTCAGGTTTATGATGGCCGTCGCTGGAAAGTACCGTGATATGGGTACCATGATCGAGGGTAAAATCGAGGTAAGACGCTCCTTGCCGTACAGGTTGTCTCCCTACGTTTAGGGGACTGCTGGCTGTAGCTGCGTGGCCGTGACTAACATCTGATTTCAAACAGGCCGGCGTCTGTCGAAAGGGCATGAGCTTGATAATGATGCCCAACAAGGAGAAGGTCGAAATCGCGGCTTTATACGGCGAGACGGAAGACGAAATCTCCATCGCACAGTGCGGTGACCAAGTCCGAATGCGTCTGCGAGGCATTGAAGAAGACGATATCTCACCGTAAGCGGCTTGCTGCCCTTTTCGCAGTGGTTGAAGAGTATACTAACGTGTGTCTTGCAGTGGGTTCGTGTTGTGCAGCCCCAAGCGTCTGGTGCACAACGTCAAGTCGTTCGAGGCGCAGATCAGGATCCTCGAGCTGAAGAGCATTCTCAGCGCCGGTTTCAACTGTGTGCTCCATGTGCATGCGGCTATAGAGGAGGTCACGTTCGCTGCGCTGCTGCACAAGCTGCAGAAGGGCACCAACAGGAAGAGCAAGCTGCCGCCGACTCATGCCAAGAAGGGCGATAGCATCATCGCCCGCCTCGAGGTCATCGGCGGTGCCGGTTCCGTGTGTGTTGAGACATTCGAGGACGCACCACAACTCGGTCGCTTCACTTTGCGTGACCAAGTAAGTTTTATTCCCTTCCTTTTTTTTATTGTGCCGTGACTGTTACGGGAATGTGTGCTAATGGGTATTTATAGGGTCAAACGATTGCCATCGGCAAGATTACCAAGCTCATCACGGAAGAGTCAGCTTAAACAGCCCCCAGTTGGAAACGGCAGATTCTAGTGGGAAGCCGACACTCTCATTGTTGATTATAGATCTGATTTCTACTCTCTATGGACCCGATATACCTCATTCCATCTGTGACATGGCATTGTGGAATCTTAGCGCGGCATGAAAGCAATCCCAGGGAAAGCAGGGAAAGCATATTATCCTCATCAGCGACTTCTCTACTCAGCGGCAGCTCACTGGATAGAAAATCGGACCAAGTGAATTTGCTGCTTCAGATGGTTGTCCATTTGGTCCAAGGCCAGGGCAAGCGGGCAGGCGGGCAGGCAGTGGCATCTAGAAGACAGCGAGAGGAAAGATGAAAGGGTAGAGCAGTCCGGGAGATAACTTATAAGTACCTACTTACCTCTTGCACACAAGCCCAGCGAATCGGAGTCACGGGAGGGCCAGATCATGAGATATTTAAAGAGATAAAAGACTGGACTGGTTCTGGTATGATACGAGACCACTTTTGCTTACTTTTTCTCTCGGCTTGTGGTATACACTGACTGGCTATGACTTTCTACGCATCGTGATAGAAGAGACAGACAACTCGACGACAGTGTTACGATTGTTATTTATTTTCCTTCTCTTTTTGCGCTTTCGCCTTCTCAATAACGACTCCGAAAGTGGAAAAAGACCCCTGGTCGTGTTGTACCCCGGTCCTATGCAATGGTGATGGGGCAGGGAAGAAAATGTAACGTGCAGGGACAAGCGACAGATGCAGGCAGGCATGATTGGAGTCATTGGACGGCATGTGAAGAGATTTTTCCTTTTTTGCCTCGGGAGTTGGCTATTTGGAGGCTGTGACCAGACACACACAATATTATGTTTTAGCAGGAGCTGAGCGTGACTATCTAGATAGACCTGGCAAGCCACAGCTGAGCTAGAGGAAAAGCAAGCATGTGAAAAAGGATGTGAGACATTGGAAGTAGGACAAAAACGTGTCTCTCGTCTAATCTAATCATATGAGCGAACAACGTCCAATCGATGACTTTGCCCCAAAAGTTCCAACGGTCGGAAAACATGCCAAGTGCGTGTAACTTTATCAACCGTCGTAAGTTCAAGCTGTAATCCTTCTCCTCGCCCCTCCTAATAAAGGTCTGACAAAAAGTTGGAAGATCCTCTCCATCCCGGCAAGGTCCGTAAAAGGTGCGCTATCCCACATCGTATTAACCTTGTGGGCCAGGGCCAGCCAGCGCCTCAAGTGGGCATGTACATGTAACCACACGGGTTCAGCGACATCGGATTCTTTCTCCGCTTCAACCCTTCAAAGTTTCATGAACATTTCATGCAAGGGCAAAATCTATTTGACCAAGGACCCAAATCCTTCAGCTTTTATCACCGATATATACGTACATAATAAGGGGGGAAGGATACTGTACCCATGATCAAGATCCAGAACCCGTGAGCCGTTCCTTCGATCTGTCCTGCCCGTCCGTTGTCCTTCCTTTGCTTTCTTGATATCATTATCGACACAGATAGATGATCGAGCTAGCTCTATTTGAGGCCCTTGATCCGTTCTCCCCCTCTCCCCGTCTGCTTTTCCCGCCGCACCGTCGTCAGACTAAAATAATCAGTATCACAGTATCAACTTGCGCAACGCGCGCGGGGTGAGCTAAAAAGGGAATTAGAGGCTTGGTGAAACTGGGAACAACTTTTTTTTACATGTTGGCGGCGGGGTCACGACATCTCTCCTGATCGAACCGACTGATCGAAAATATGTCTTGACCGCCTCTTTTTTCTTGTTTTTGCTCTCCTCGCGCTTGTCCACAACAGAGATAAAAACACTCGATCGAAAGCACCAAGTCTGCCGATTTAACCGTTTTCCGTCTTGCTAACCAACTGCTATCAACCAACCTGAGCATTTCCTCCGCACCGCATACTGTTGGACTGTGCACAAACACGAACGGGCGCTTGCGCATTCTCGTTCCACACAGTATCCATAACCATTTATTGAATCATTGGATATCATCAGTCTTGATCATCCGTTACTTGTCAGTCAAGTCAACAAGATTTTGAGGAATAGGGACTTGTTCTGCGCATTCCCTGTTCCTGCATTCAATGGCCGCTAGTCCAGGTTGCTGCAGGGGACTTCGCTTCTCCTCTCTCGCCTGGCAAACAACCTTGGAAGTCATCCACGTTTTTTTTTCAATCAATGGATAAACTCTTCCATCTCGCCTTTGGTGACTCAGCTTCGCACATCAGAAGGGCCCTAGAAGCAGATGACAGGATATCATATTACGAGCTTCACGACCATCTTGCTTCATTTTGATCATCAGTCAAATATTCGAAGTTTTATCGTCGTTTTTGGAAATCCATCACAGATCACAAATAACCCCCTAACTTAGTTCGAAAACCTCACCGCCATCTCCGTGTTTAATACTGTTATCTTTCTCTCGTTTAATTTCGCCATAGCAACGCACTGTCTATCTACAACCCCCTTTTTTGGTTTCGGTATCCCGGTCACGTTTTTGGAAAGACATCAGACAGACGTCATCTCTCAATAGTTTCCATTCTGTTCTATTTATACGTCGTCATCCCCTCCGGTATTCCAAGTAACAACCTTTTCTCGGCGTGCATTTTTTGATGGCCTGCCGTTTCTACGTACATATCTATAAGTCGATATAGCGAGGAGGACATAATCACCATGACTCGTCTTTCACCATCGCCTACAAACCTCTACCGCTCTCAGTCCGTACCGAGCATCGCGGCATCGGACACCACATATCACAGCTTTTACGACGTCGAGCTCTTTGAGCCGGCCTCGCCTGGGACAACACAACCGACTGCTGCTGCTGCTGTTAGGGCGCCTAGCCCTCTTGCCGCCGTCCAAGACACAGAGGAAGGGCCCGATCCCAGACAAATGGGCCGGAAGGATTCGGGGTACGAGTCTGCGTCGGCAGCAACATTCACGACATCGAGGATGGGGACACCTACTACTCCGAAAGATGTCGCATCAACCACAGCTACTAAGCCCCGTAGCGGAAAGGCGGCCATGCGCGCGCAGCAGAGCCGGCCGCAGAAGAGACGGCCGGCCCTCCACCGCGCCGTGAAATCGACACCCGTGCCCCGCGGCCAGAGCATGAACCTCGTGTCGATATCGCCGTACCGGGAGCCGCTGAGCACGTACTTTCACTTCCCGGCCCCGGAAGTCATCATGTCGACAGCAGCGGGAGAGGCAGAGGCGATAGTTGATCAACAACAAGAAGAACAACAAGCTCCCCTGCAAGAATTATACCACCACCACCCGCCACCGCCGCAGACGACGCACTACTGGATGAGCGACCAGACGCGGAGGCTCGAGTACGCGGCCATCGACGCGGCCACGAGCGGCGTCAAGGGCTGGGTCATGAGGCACGTGGTCCCGGACTGCTTCGTGCCGAAATGTCACAGGAGGTTGGGATTCGACGACGATTCGGGGAGTGTGAGGAGGTATAGGTTGAATTTAAATATTGATGAGGATGATGAGATTGAGTGTGATGATTTGAAGGGCGGCGACGACAAGGGCGCGAGAGAGGGTGAGAGTGGTGGGAAGAGAAGGAGGAAGTTTGGCTGGTTGTTTGGGCGGTGATAAGTGTTGATGGAGCAACTGGATACACGCATCGCACACAGGCGAACAAGTCCAGCCACAACGTACAAGACGAATGCGACGGAATGAGAGAAGCGACACGATACGGTACGATACGATACGACATTGGCATCATGAGAACATCGATTGAACGAGGATTTGAAGAGACGACTGGGAACATATCGAGAGATGAAAGTTTGAAGAAGAGATCGAAGAGGGAGGTGAATTTTGAGGAAGAAGACACGATATGGAACGACACGACACGACACGCACTTTTTACACGCGACCTTTGCAATCATCATCGGCATACATACAATTTCGAGCATGGCATATTCCACGGCGTCATATACCCATAGAAATTAGATGGATAAGCATTTGGCATAGCTATTTGAATTTTAATCGATTTTTAACAATTTTTTGTAATTCGTATTTTTATATATATTTGCTTCTCATGTCTGTATTTATTTGTTTGGTAAGGTAGATAAAGCAAGGTCTCCCCCCCGCCCCCCTCTCTTTTCTTCAGAAGGAAAGAGTATCTAAGATGGATATATTTTCTCAAATTTGACGCTGCTCGAGTGAGTACTGCAAGTATGTAGGTACGGGCGTATGTAAGGTTAGTGCTTTTCTACCTACTTACTCAATGTAAGTAATAAAGAAGGGAAGACCAGGTATTGAAAAAAAAAAGAACGAAACGAGAAGAAAAAAAAACAACATAACATAACTGACCAGGCAAGGCAATAGCGTATAAGAATAATAAATAAATATATACAATAAAAAAAATTAGATAGGTAAGTAGGCAAAAGAAGCATAAACATACATAGGAAGAAAGACAGGTAGAGAAGGCAGGCAGGGCAAGTAGATAGGGCAAGCAAGGTAAAGGTAAGGTAAAGGTAAGGTAAAGTAAGTAACTAAGTAATAAATTATAAGAGCAAGACATGAATGCGGTCAGGGCTAAATAAGAGAAGATAGAGAATGCAGGACGGGCGAAGTTAAAGCAAGCAAGCAAGCAAGGAAAAACAAAAAACAAATAGAGAGAGAGAGAGAGAGACTGTCACAAAGGGGGAAATGACCAACCATTTATTTTCACACAAGTAAGTTTCTTTTTATCGAGAATTAGAGAGTAAATAAATATCATCGCCTACTTGATAATAATAGGCACACCTAGGTTAACAACATACATTGTCCTAAAGACCAAGCAAATACCTCATATAGGTTGGTAAGGTGGGTATAATTTCCTTTTGAGTTAAGACCAAAACAAGCCCAACCGCCATCCATGAATATATATCTGGTTTCCTTTTTCTGCGCTCCATGACTCCCCGATCCAAAAACTCCTGACAAAAAACTCCTGACAAAAAACTCGGGTTGTAAGTGAGTGAGTGAGTAGTGACCCAACCTCCCCAAAAACAAAAACAAACCAGGCCCAAACAACACAACAGACTACCAGCCAGCCATTAACTTAACCCAAGTGCCTATCGCATGATTGTGCGTGTAGGTTTTTTGGCTTCTCAAACCGCTTCCTGAAATCTAGACACGGAGGATGGCAAGAATTCCCCCTTTTAAAAACAATCAAATCCCAATCTCAGCAGCCCTCCTACGGATCATCTCCAACGTCTGCGTATCCCTTTCCGAGAGGTCGAACGCCTGGTTCGTGTACGTCGTGAGGCAGCACATGTTGTCCGTCGTGAGGTTCCAGAAATCATCCAGTGGGACGTCATCACTCCCGCTCTCGTACCCCTTCCTCTTGGAAGTGGAAGGCCGGGGCTCCGTGATGAAATTCCCCATCGGCGCAAACTTCCTGTGGGACTTCTCGGCGAACTTGCTGACGAGCAGCCAGCCGTTGAACCACAGTGGCGAGCCGTCATGGTCGAGGTGTAGCAGCTGAGAGGAGCATATTGTTGCGTTTTGCGCTTTGGGGTCGTCGAATTCGTGACGTTTCTGTTCGTTAGTGTTTCCTGGGGTTATTGTTGATTTGCGCGGCGTTGGTGCGTGGGATTCCTCTTCTTTCTCGTCCTCTGATTCGTCTTCCTCTTCAGCTCCACCTTCAGCTTCGACGTTAGCTTCGTCTTTGACTGATGACTTGGAGTTAACTGCCCTGGCGGCGCTTCTCGCGGCGGGAAGATCTGTTTTGGATTCAGCTGTAGATGTAGACGTGGATGTGGCAGCGGATTCCGCATTGGTTTCGTTAGCTGTTGCGTCTGTAGCTGTAGCTGTTTGGATCGCCCCCAGAGCGCCTACTGCGCCTTTGTGGAAGGCGAAGGATGGGTCGCCGGCTAGAAGGAAGCCGAGCCAGAATGTTTCCTTGTCGCCTGTGACAGTATTAGATACATGATATTTTTTTGAGGGGGAGGTTGTGTTAATAGCTACGTACCGTGCATCATCTCATACACTCCCGTCTTGCCGTCTCTTCCATCCCTGTCGCTTCCGTTAAAGCGACAGACGAGCAGCATGGAGATGAAATGTCGCCATTTGTCGACCTAGCATAAAATATGTTAGATCGATGAATATGGCATAAGCATGAGAATGGATCAAAGTACGCACCACCACGACACCACTCTCTTGGTAATGGCCCGACTCGCCCGTCCACCAGGTCGACTCTTTCGCCAACTTGTGGATCGGCCTCGGAAGCACCTGCAGCAGCCACTTCCTCTTCGACTCGGGAAGAATAACCCGGTCACGGAAGAACAGCGCGCCCGTCTTCACGTAATCTGGGTCCTCGAACAGGATGGCCGGGTTCTTGAAGAAGAGCGAGTCGGCATCGATAAAGATGACCTCGCGGAAGCTGGACATGAGCATCGCGAAGGGCTTGATGGCCCAGCCTGCGAGCTTCCAGCCCTCGTCATCTACCATGAGTGATATGTCGCGTGTTGTCACGCCGGGGAGTGCCTATGTCGTCGGCTGTTAGCAAACCGGGGGAGAAGTGGACATCAATGATATTTCGAATAACAAGAGAACTGACTTCAAGTTCGAAGCGGTGATCTTCACCCAAGTCAGAATCGCCCAAGTACATGATCTCGATGGGCAAGTCACATCCCAGTTTCCTAAAGGTGTAGATCGTCGTCAAGAGGTACTGCGACTGGTCGTCGCCGGCTGTGAGAACGATTCCGCGCCCGGCGTTCTTGAACTGCGCGTGCAGCGTCATGTGGTCGGCGAAGTACGGGCTCGTGAAGGGGAACAAGATGCGTGCCAACGTGGACAGGAAGCCACGAAACGTCTCATAGCTCTTGATGGTGTTGGAGATGGCCGATATGCTCTTCGGGTCGCTTCCTGCCGTGCTGTATAGTTGCTGCAGCACGTTGTCCCGGATGTGCAGCTCGCCGGTCGCCTCGTCCTCGAACAAGTGCAGCTTCTCCCAGGCGGCAAAGTATTTCTTGTAGGCCCTTGTCCGCAGCCCTAGCTCTGCCATCCGCTCAGCACCGCCCTCGGTGATCGGACGCAAGAGCCCGCGTTTGTTGAGCTCGTCAGGATGCAGGGAGAACAGGGCGTCCAGATCAGCTTGCAAATCAGGTCTTTCAACCTGTTTCGATTTCTTGGGTTTCTTCTCTGACCCCGAGGATTGCGCAGGCACCTGCACCTGATTTCCTTGGCCCGTCTTTTCCTTGTTGCTAGTCGTCTGTGGAGATTCACCGCTCTTCGCAGCGGCCGGTAAAGGCGCTTGATAGCCAGAAGTTTGGTCGGTTCTGGGCGGACCCATGCCGGGTGAAATCACTACATCCTGATCCCCTTTCACAAGATTGGATACTCCGTGTTGCTCGGGTTTCTCAATACGTTCCAATGTGGCAGGGCTGAAGAAGGTGGAATACAAGAGGAACAGAGATATGGCGCCGCCGAATAGTAAGGCGTACACCTCTCTCTTTGACCATCGTCGACGCCTCCGGTCTAAACGGGGAGATAGGAGCCCCAGGGGCGGTAAGTAGTCTCCCTTTTTATCATGCATTATTCACTATGTGCGTATGCATATACTTGGTCGATGAGACGAACAACGTCTGATGAGTGAGAGTGAAGGACAGTAAAAAGACGAAAAAGAAGAGAGAGAGAGAGAGAGGACACATGGCAGTCATAGGATTTGGGCAAGTTAGAGTCGTCGCTTGCTGAAGACGGAAAGGTCTAGACGTGGTTCAGACCCAACATTCCACAGTCTATCACGAATCAAGGTAAACACGGTCGGAGAGACACGTTCCTCACCCATTTACGAAACCTGGGAATCCCAAGTCCTTTGAGACGATAATGATATGCTGCCTGAGACTCGGGAGGGGGCGATGGACGGATATGTATGAAAGCGAACCGTCAAGTTTCTTGCCCTGCATTCGAATCCCATCCTTCAAATCTCGCATGAGCTGAGACCCAATTCAAGCAGTTACATGGTGAAAAAGATTGGCGAGATCTTAAGCGATGCGGGATGCGGCGCGGTGGACGTAAACGACCTAGCTCTCGCTTGCTTTGTTAGCTGATGCGAGCTACTAGACGGAGACCGGGGGCACATGGTCGGAATATTTGTGTGGGTGGCGCCATTAGCCTGAATCTGGTCTTGAAGCCCAGACTGCGTAAGGGCCGAAACTGTCCGTCTTCCGTCTCCTGCGCTGGGCATCTGGTTCAAACTTCAACGAAGGCCGGACGAAGGGCGAGAGCCATGCAGCCAAGGAAGTAGGAATCAACGCCAGCAGTGACATACTGGCAGAACGGGTTAGACGGCGGGGGTGAAGCGGTCTGTCTTCAGTTCTTAAGATTAACACATGTGTGTATGCAAACTTAAAGTGAACAAGTAGGTACTTTTCATAAGGGAGGGATGGTTTTTGATAATTCAATTACATAATTCAACATATTGCAGAGCTGGAAATTCTCCGACTTCATTTGCGTTTCCTTCCCTGCTATTGCAGCAGCTGAAGAAAACGGAATACGTGGCTGAGGCACAGAAACATGGATGGTACTTGTTGTACAAGGATTGTACCGAGCAGTGAGCACGGGTATTTATTCAGGTACTATTGGCCCCATGTCAAATAGCGGGTCAACTCGAAAGGGAATTAGTAGTAACTTTAAGTACAGCAGTACAGCAGTACCCAGTACCCCAGCACCCACACACTTGCGCTCCTCCCATCCTCCAATAGGAATACAGCTGTACACAGACAATATCACCACTGCACCAGACACACCAAAGCATATAACACCTGAAAATACATGCATGCTGTACAGCAAATAAGTTCCAGTATATTGATGGAACAAGAACTATTGAGATTGCACTCCAAACACATCAGGTTGCAGAGCAGAGGTAACAAACGCCAAAATGCAGCTTCCCTTTCGGTCCACTCTCGCAGATGCTCCTTCCAATTCAGCAGGAATTGTAATCTTACATTTAACTGCCTAGGGCCTAGACTTCATACAGTATGTTATATGCCATATCATACCGTAGCATATCCAGCATGTCAAAGTTTAAATGCTCCGAGTCATAATGCCAGACCACAGCAGGACCTGGTTGCAATATGAGACATACATTCTGTCTATTATCAAGCAACATTCTCGAATCTCCCTAAATATACTCGTGTGAAACCCGTTATCTGGAACAGTCTATCTTGGGGCGCTCTATCCCTTCTTTTCTCCAAGTTTATTCTTCACACTCTTCTCTGTCCCAACTTTGCGTGCAGATAATACACACCACAAAATATGCTGAAGAGTACAGCATAGAAGGAAGTGAGGTGGACAGTCTGGTCGCAATCTCACTGCTGATTACACTGATTGCTCGTCCCATCAAGGCCCAAATCCACAATAACCCACCATGTCATGCCTGGCTGCTGCTTCCTTGGCTCAGGCCACTTTTCTTTTTCGATGCTTTCTTCAGTGACATGCGCTTCTCGTCAGTTGGCGCGGTGCTGGCCTCGGCAGTGGTGCCTTCTTCAAGGAGCGCTCGTCCAAATTGGTTGCCGAGACGCACCTTTGCGAATCGCTTGCACGTCTCGGAGCCCTTGGTCAAGACCTCAAGCTGCTTGCTCAGTGTCAGCCTCTCCGCTCGGCTCTCCTGCGATTCGCCAGCGATAAAGGAAACGAGGTCTTCCGGCATCTCGAAGACGGCTACGGGTGAGAGTATGTCAGATAGCGCAACCATGAGTTTCCGCTCGACGACTTCGATGGCAACGTCGTCTATAACACGCTTGAGAGCAACCTATCGATCGGTTAGCAGCCACTCTGCAGGGCGGTCGGCAGAGAGATGAGAAAGGCACTCACGCTGTAGTAAGCTTCCATACAATCAACAGCCTCCGACGCAGCCATTCGTTCCTCATCAGGTTCATCGCGCACGGATAACTTGGTAACAAGATTACTGAGCGTGTAGTTGCTGTATATGTGGGTACTCTGGCTGAGGTCAGACACCCCGAAGAAGGTCTTGACGACGTTTGTGTTGAACTCGGTTCTTCGTTGGTCCTTGATGCGATGGACAGCCTTCAGATACTGGTCATCGTACGTAACAGGGTGGCACACAATCTGGGAGTCGATCAGCTCGCTCGCCTTGGAGGCTATTTCCTCCTTGAGCTTGTCCAACGCCGGGTGGACTACCTTCCGCAGGAGCTGTGTCTCGACGGAGTTCTTTGCGATTGAACTAATCACGAGTCGTAGAGATCTTCTTGCCGCTTCCCAGCAACTATCGACATGTTTCAGCACGATGCTCTTCCATGGTTTAGATTGTTTGAGGAAGAGGTCGGTGACGATCAAGATGTTAAATCTTCCGGGAAGCTCGCGCCCCCTTGTCCTTCTCAATAGCTTCTGAACTTCGGTGACGAACGCGTCACGGCTGATGCCGCCAGGAGTAGTTGTGCCCGTAGCCGTGATGGTACGTGCGTGACCTGAACTTTTCATCCTCTTTGCAAATTCACGGTTCAAGTGCTGAATGACGGCCCGGAGACGCTGCTCGTACCCCTCCTGTGTCTCCGCGTCCTCGAAGAAAGGATCGATATAGTCTCCGTTCTTGATATCATGAACAATGGCCTGGAACCGCTCGCTGATACTGAGTAAGCACAATCGCTGCTCCTGGTCGGTAGCTCGTGGATCTCCTAGCAATGCTAATTTCCTACGGCACTCCAAAAGCTCGTTGTCGATCTCCCTGATCAGACTTGGCAGCTCCGTCGCGATCTGCCAGAGAAGGATCTCACTGAGCCGCTTTCTCAGTTCCGCGACGCCTAGCATCGAAGACGGCAGTTGAGCCCACACGCCTGCACTGAAGAACTTCTTTTCTTCTTCGTTCCGATGGAGGAGAAGCGATGATCCGTCAGTCTTCTCCGAATCGAGGTTCTTGAGGACGTGTCATCCCAGGTCGAACTCAACTTCCTTGTTCTGCGCCAAGGATACGTACATCGACTCGCTGCCTGAGCCCGCAACTAGAGTATCCGGCTTCGTGATCACTCCCATGGTCCGCTCACCCAGGGGATCGGTAGCCCGGGCAAGTTTGAGAACTATCTGATTCGCAAAGTCGTTCTTGGCTGAGATGACGGCCAAGATGATGCTGCGGGGCTTAGTCATGTATGCTTGGACCACATCCCTGACTAGCTGGACGTCATCAGCGCTCTGTTGCTTTGTCTCCGAGTGAATCAACCCCGGCAAGTCGACGATGGTCAAATGGGGGTGCTGAGGCCCTGATATCTCGATGCGAAGGAGGTCTTTGGAGAAACTTTTGCCTTGCATCGAGATGCCCATAGCTACCTTGGCACTGTCGATCAACTCTGAGAGGCCTTCGAACCCATCAAGTTTCTTGTGGAACCTGGATAGGCGGTCGTCCGAACGACTAAGCTGTTCATGAGGCACGATAGAGACTGAGACGTCCTCGTGGGCTGATCTTCTTAGAATCAGTTCCGTCGGGAAACGGGTACACTTTTTGCCGCTTAGCGTGACTCAAACTCGGCAACTGTCAAACGTCGAACCAGCGGGTTACTTACCAGGTTGCTCTTGACTGGGAAAGGAACTCCAGAGATGGCTTCGAGTACGGAACTCTTCCCAGAGGACTGATCTCCACAAACTATGATTTGTGGGAGCGAGATGTAGTGGTCGATGCCTTGGAGTCGCAGTCTATCCACCGCATCTAGAAGCTCCATCTGGTCATCGGAGCAGAGTCCGTTAAGGACATGGGTATCGAACGAGAGCACCATGTTGCTGTTGGTCGATCTTGAGAGGTACGTGAGACGTCTATCCAAAGGGTGGGCTAATATTCAGCAGATCAGGGAAGTGGATTGATGTCAAGTTGCAAAGCCTAAGAGATGTCAATACTGTGGTGATATCTAGAGGTCGATGTTTCCATTATTAGAGGTGGAATGAACACCAGCTATATATAAGTAGCTGTGTCTCATCCTGGCTCTGGTCTTTGAACAACTTTCTCCTTGGATCCGTTGGACCTTAACCGCTGTTGCCTACTGCGCGAACAAAAATGAATTGGTCATCTGCTAGAAAGCAGGTTGTTTCGGACGACTGCACGGCTTATCAATTTGAAGAGGACTTGAGAGTGTCTCTTTCACTCACGGCTTGGGCATTAATGCTGCAGTTGCAAGGTGACATGACACCGAGATATGAAAAGTCAGGCCGCAGCCATGTTGCACTTGAATATGGCAGGATGGCAGATCCATGATTGAAAGGAAGCAATGTGCATGCGTATGCGCTTGGGAGCATTTCCTCTTCATGCACTGTGGCATTTCTTTGGGCTTTCCAGAGCGTTCAGCGCAGGAAGTCTGTGTTTTGTTTGCCATATCAATTCATCTGTGTACTCAGGCACCCTGCTGGAAGCGAACCTGCCTTTGGTATATCTTCAAACAAGCAGGCATTGCAGTTTCTTTTCAATGCACCATCGAGCAGATGGATACGGCTGCCTTGCATTTACACGTCAGAAGCGAGCAATGGGCTCCTGCAGGGTGAAAGGATATCTGCGTTGATTAGGACCTCTGTTTGTGGTTCGAGCTTTGAGCAGGGCACCCAGGGGTTAGAGCCTAGAGGATTGATCTTGGGATACATACAGATTATGGGGATTATGCTTGAATAATTAAAAAGGTAAAAAGAGGAGCTAGGTGAATAAAGTCAAGAAAGTGCCCAGGAAGGGTAGGAAAGGCAGGCAAACAGAAAGCTGCAAGGGTCGTGTCACCCCTGCATTTCCTTTCGCCGTTCGTTTTTGTCGGTTAGTGGTGCACCTTTTGAGCGTTTGTCAAGGTGGACAAAATCCGCAAGCTTCTTTTGCATTTTGAGCCCTTCTTTTGGATATGCGGCTCATGATTGCTAATAACTCAGTAGTTGAAAAGACTTGATACCTACATGCACTTACTTACCAAGTCAAAGAGACTTCCAACCACCTCAGGCTTACCTTCATTTAGGATAAAAACCCTTGTGTCTACTTTCCCGGTCACTGGCGGGCCTGTTTTGAGTTGATGGGTTACCTGCTACTTACTGCCTTGAGCTCTTGCATATGATCTCAAACCCCATGACGTACAGAGTTTGGGTCGGGACAGGACGGGTCGGGTCGGGTCGGAGTGGTTTGGCCTGGTTTGCTGTGGAGGGTATCGGGATAACGTGGGGTTTATCTATGTGCAATCGATGCCGATCGGGGTTTCGTGTTCATGTTCAACGTTAGGGACGCTGCATGTGTTAGGTGGATAGAGAGATTGATAAATATGTACCTAGGTTAAGGGTCGTTTCTTGGGGGTCGTCCCGAACTTTGACTTTTCCAACCGAGACGTTTTTGGTCTGGGGTCTGGGTAAGTAGGTATTTATTCTGACACCGCCTCAGCGTGTCACGTGTTGATCTCGATGAAATGCCAACCGAGGACGAAGAACTTCCACGAGGTTGGATATGCGCAGGCAGATTTTTCGCTTGTGGCTGGATGTGCGGTGCGCGGGTGACATGGGAGCAAGGAGTGATATGTTGTGTTGTGTCTTGTTGTTCTGCGGCATGGTGTCCTCGTCTTCGAGCCTCTTCTTTTCCTTCTTCTTCTTCTTCTGGAACGTACTCGCGGGAGCCTGGGCAACTCCTAGATTTTGCCCAGGGGAGCAGGGAAGGATATATCATTAATCCAGCGAAGGAGAGCCCGGGTAGACGTGTTGTGTTGTCTTTCATCACGGGTATAAGTTCTTTGGTATGGCCAGGCACAAAAGTTACACAGTCCGGTACTTAACCTAGGTTAGTAAGTAGGTCTGCTCGTCCTGGTGGAAAATATCCATCTATCTTGTCACTCTTGTATCGACTTGTCCCGTTTCGAAGAGTTTTGCTTACATACCCCCGATGGAAGTGGAGGACTCGTGTCAAGTCTGTCATATATTATCCTTTAAGGTTCGTCGGAAGATGCGAGATTTCTTGAAGGGCGTGGAAGTAGTGGCGAGGAGAGTGAGCTTTGTTTTATTGTTTATTGCAATGGGAAAAGGGGTGAGTGAAAGCGGATAGGTTGGCTGGAACTGGTCAAGGGGGAGATCGAGCGTTCTGGAGTGGGATTCATGTGGGAGGGGCTTGCTGACTCGCTGTCGACTATGCGGACAGTCTCTCTCGGCTGGCTTGATGCAGATTTTTCCGTGGTTCGGAATATTTGATATGGACTGTACAGTTGGAAGAATGAAGACGAGGCTTGCTGCTTGCTGCCTTGAATCAAGGTAAGGAACTTCTTGCACACGCGAAATATAATAAGGTTACTGACAGGTGGAAGTCAGAAATATCTGGTGTTGGTACCGTGTGCAAGGCACCGAGCTTTTGTTTCGAAAAAAAAAAAAACCAGCTCTGGTGTTCCATGGCTTGGTTGGGAGAGGAGAGGCTACTGACAGAAAGTGCCTCTTAATCGGAGTGTTGTCTTTTCCTTACTGAGAGAGAGGTTAGGTACCTCCTCACTCGTACCTCCATAGCACTCGCACCCATTGACTCACTGGTTTCCCCCAGCCAACCCTCCACCCATTGAACCACTCACAGGGCACCACACTTTACCATATAACAGGCAATACCATACCTTCACCTCAACAGTCGCAAGCGGGGGTCTAGTGTGGTGCAGTGGGTAGACTTGGTGATTCAATTAACCAGCTGCAACCACACATAGGTTAGATCCAAGTGGTAAGAAGGAAAGACCGCTTGTTCAGATACGGTCCGTGGCGTGTTGGAGATTTTCCCACAGTTCAGGTCGAAGATAAGAAACCTTGCAAGTTCTTCGTACCGGGAAATGTAAAAGAGCTTTCCTAGCCGCGAGAGAGCCTAAGACCGCAAAGAAATACCCGGGCATCGTGAAGCTCTCTGATGCCACAACCCGAAAGGGGGGGCGCGCTGTAGCGTGAAGGGGCACTGCGTACCACAAGACCCTACGGCAGCGCGAGGAGGACGGATTTTTTTATGTTTTTTTTTTCTTGATTTTGTTTTAATCTCTTTCCCCCCCCTTGGCGTAGGAGAATAGTTTTGCGTGTGGACTTGATGAAGCTCCTGCATGTATCTGTCTTACCAGGCCTCCCACCACCATCACCACCAACACTCCGCAGGCACTTGTCAATATCATGTCTTGGGATATTCGAAAGCCACCACCGATCTGTGCAGACCCGAGCTTACATCTTTAAGACTCATCATCAGCCAGCTTCAATGTCGCCTGTAATAAAGAGACATCCCCAACCAAACATTAATAGCCACTGCCAATCAGACATAACTGACAAGATCACTTCGCCATCAACCTTGGATAAGTACTTACTCAATGCCCGTTTAGAAGAAGAGTCCCAACATCGCGCATACCATATCATATTTATTTTACCAACCCGCCCAATGCTCCAAAGCTGCATAAAATACTCGGATTCGTCTCACAGTTCCGAAACTCGCTATATCCCCCACATTGAATTTTTGGCCTTTGAAGCTGGCAGACATTTGTTCCTTCCAAGCGAATTTCCTCGCATCTCATTTTCTTCTGGCGAAGAATCGTCGACGTACGTCTCTGGCTCAGCGAGCAAAAGCACCAGCACTTCCCACAGACTCCATTATGGGTTCCTGTCCCCCCCTTGCGTCCATGAGGCATTGTGTGTAGTTGAAAGTGGAGTCCGGTGCAGGTGGTGGGGACAGGGGTGGAGAATGCCGTCCCCCCTTTCTGCAAGTATCTGTGACCGCGTTTTATGGCTGAGAGGGAGAGGACGAGGTCCGAGATCTGACATTTGACATTTGAAGATATATCATAAAAACACGCTTTGGGGTAAACATACAGGATCTAGGTTAATACTGTTGTGCAAAATCACAGATCCCTTACCTCTAACCACACACGCACACACATACACACTCCTCCTCTCTCACTTCCCTCTTAGATATTTCCCTTTCACCTAGATTGGATTAGAGTAGATAGGTTGGGGTAAGTTGGTTTACTACTCCCTGACAAACAACCCAGCCATACCCATGCCCGTCCCAACACACATACTCACGACGCCCAGGTCGCCCTCCTCTCTCTCCCTCGTCCTGCCCAAGCCATGGAGTAACGTGGCCGCCATCCTGGCCCCCGTCGCGCCGAGCGGGTGTCCGAGCGCGATGGCGCCACCGTCCGGATTCACGCTCTCTTCATCCCAGAACTGTTTCTCTAACCCGAGCTCCCGGACGCAGTACACGGCCTGGCTCGCAAACGCCTCGTTGATCTCCCACCTCGCCACGTCCTCCTTCCGCAAGCCATATCTCGCGAGCAGCGCGGGGATCGCCACGGCGGGTCCGATGCCCATCTCCCGGGGTCTGCACCCTTTCGTCACGGCCCCGACGAACTTGCCCAGGACGAGGGACGACAGGCCGAGTTCCTCGGCGAGCGAGCGCCGCATGAGCAGCGACGCCGCCGCCCCGTCCGACACCTGCGAACTGTTTCCCGCCGTGCTCCTCCCCTCCTGGGCGTCGAACGCCGGCTTCAGCTTCGCGAGCGCCTCGGCCGAGACGTTGGCTCGGATGCCGTCGTCCTTGTCCACTGTATGTTCGTACGCCTCCCCCGCTTTCTCCCCTTGTTTATCCACCGGCTGATACATCGTCGTGACGGGGACTATCTCCCCTTCGAACCTGCCCTCGTCCCGCGCGCGCGCCGCGCGCCTATGCGACTCCGCCGCGAACGCGTCCTGGTCCGCTCTCGAGACGTCGTACCGCCTCGCGACAATTTCCGACGTCAGACCCATGGGCATGACGCAGTCCCTGACATCCTCTTCCTCGTGGTTCTTCAGATACGGCCAGAGCACCGTCGGCACGGCTCTGGAGCCGTAATTCCGGCTCATGCTCTCCGTGCCGGCCGCGATCCCGCAGCTTATGTCCCCGGTGCGGATCTGCGCCGCCACGGCAGAGATGGCCTGCAGAGAGCTGCTGCACGCCCTGTTCACCGTGTACAGGCTCGTCGTCTCGGCCCGGAAGCCCGCCGCGTTGAGCGCCATCCGGCCCGCCTTGCTGCCGCCTAGCTCCGAGAGCACGACGCCGACGGCTACGTCCTCGACTACTTCCGCCGCGTCGAAAGAAGAAGAGGATCGTAGGAGCTGTTGGCGCGTCGCGAGGAGGACGTTGTAGAGCAGTTCTTCCGGGTACGCGTCCTTCAGCCCGCCTTTATAGGACCGCGTTATCGGTGTGCGCAGCGAGGACAGGATGACGACGTCGTTGGGCGCCTTTGCGAGAACGGCTTTGAGGCCGCGCGGGAGGAGGGTGGTTGATGCCATTTTTTTCTTTTCTCTCTTTTATTTTTTCTCAGATTGCGGCTCCCAGATTTTTCTTTTTTCTTCTCGCGATATCGGTCGTCACTCGTGGGTATCAATCGCAAATCGGTCTCGTTCAGAACGTGGGGGGTCTTGTCTTGGTCGTCTTTGCTTCTTTCGTAGATACAATCTTGCTTGGAAAGCGCGAGCGCAAACGGGAACAATCGCAGACAGACACTCGAGGCAAATATCGATTCTCGACGATCCGCTGTTTCCCATGAAGAACGCGTGTAAAGAAGAAGAAGAAAAATCACGGAGCCTAAAATCCGCTGTACTGCTTGTTTGCTCGCTTTTCGCCGTTAACCGTTTAAAAAGATTCGCAGAAACACATTGCACTGCACTGTTTGTAGTACGAACCTCCCTCCGGCAGTCTGCCACCCACTCAGGTTAGATAGGTTCGATAGATACTTCGTAACCTAATCAATCAGCAATCACCGGAAGCGCGCAAGGGACGAAAAAATGGGAAGAAGGAAAGAGAAAGAGATCAATTCAAAGCTCCACCATAACATCACCAACCATTACATAACACCGTAATAAATATCGGTCGCCACATCGGAGGCAACAGGTGGGAAGGATGGGATATGCCGGTTCCCTCTTCCGAAAAGACATGGAAAGAATGTGGGGGAGGGGAGCTAGTCTAAATAGCTTGGCCGAAAACGAAAAAAGTTGAAACGAACAATCCCGGCCCGAGCCGGCGGTGGAATTTATTTCCGATCACGGGATGGATGATCTCTCTATGTATCTTCAAAGCCGCTCTTCCAAACAATCATTCTCAAATTCCCTCGTTATGCATAATACATGCATACCTAACATACTTCCAATACTTATGCATCACGAAGAACTTGTAAACTACCTTACTACCCCCCTAAAGCTTAAACCCTCAATCGCTCTCCCTTCCCCCCAAACGCCGACGACATCTCCCTAAAACACGCCCTAACATCAATTTTTTTATCCCATGTCACTGTGAAGTTTCGACTTCTTCCTTCTCCACAAGGGAAGCTCAGCCCAACAACGAAACCGCTCTCCCTCACTCTTCTTCCCGACACGCCAATAATGCAAAAAAATATATACATGTACATAATATATGTTTATGCCCCAACTCCTAGGTTAGACTAGAACCTCCATCATAAAATAAATAAGGTGAAGCCTTTGTAGATAAAAGATGATGTGACCGTTGCCCAAAAAAACCAACCAACCTTTCAAGGTCATAAAAAGTAAAGAGCAATACTTTTTTAATCGTTCATCTTTGACATCGTAACCATGAAAACAAAAACAACACTCGGAGAATTAATTCGATTGGACGTCCGTGTTCAGATCAACCTTTTCTCCGAGTAAGTCGTTGGATACCCAGTCCGACCGCGCCGCTTTCGAAGCCGTGACGTATCCTCTTCGGCGGATTCGGATTCGGATTCATAGGCAATTCCTTACGCGGCTCGTCCGAGCCGGGTCCTCCGCTGAACTTGCGCTTCTCCTTGACCACCGCCGCCGCCGACGCCGCCGCCGGTCCCTTATGGACAGCCCCGTACAGCCTGGTCTGCAGCTTCTGTAGCCTATCCGCTGGCGTCGGCGTCACGTCGCGAGAGACGGAGCTCGCCACGTCGAAGCTCTCGCGTGGGTCTTTCCGGAGCATCTCCGACGCCTCTTGGCTGGCCGAGCTCTCGAGCACTTCCTCCTCGCCCTCGTGAGCCTGTGACGGACGCGAGCCCTGGGACATGAGCGACTGGGCGGCGGTAGCGACCGACTCTAACGTCTTTCGGGCGTTGCCCTCCGCCTCGTCCTCGGCCGATATGGTGCTCTCTCGGCTCTTGCGGCGCTTCCTCTCCGTGGGTGTCTGCGGTTCGACGCGGTCTCCGTATCTTTGAGGGGGCTCAGTTCGAGGTACTAGATCGATAGAAGGGAGGAGGCCGGGATTATTACCACGAGAGCGAGAGAGGGGCGTGGCGGGTAGCGACGACAGGGAATGGGCAGCGCGGTGCTTTCCGACCGGTCCTCGCGGTGCGCCCAGATGGGCCGACGTAGGCGTCGGGGGCGCACTGGTGTTGTCTTGGCTAAGCGCCTCCAGGAGAACGGCGAACGGAGTGGCGTCGCCTTGGACGGCATGACGAGCGCCTCTGGTCGCGGATCGGGGCGTCTGGCGGGGCGTGGAACTGTGCGCCTGCGGCGACGTCGCCGTGGGGGTCGTGGGTGTCAGCGCACCGTGAAAGGCTCCACCGGGGCTACAGAGCATGTGGAAATGCTGTCTGTTCTCACGTATGCGGTTCAGAAGCATGTCGCGCTCGTCCTGCAGAGCGTCAATCTTCTCGGCCTGCTGCTGAATTACTCTCGAGGCGGACTTGAGACGTCGGCTGAGCTCGCCGTGCTCCTTGACGAGTGCCTCGTGAGCGCGCTGAAGTTCGCGGTACTTTATATGTGTGGTATCTGTCCGAGCATCGAGCTCTCTCTTAGCCTGGCGAGCATGCTCGGCAATGCGCAGAGCTTCGACTTCACGACGGGTCATCTCGTGCTCGACACTAGCCCGATTGGCATCTTCGACCGCCTGCAGGCTGAGGAGCTGATACTGGAGTTTGTAATGAGCGGCCTCGGACTTGAGCTTGGCATTCGAGGATAGAGAAGACTGCAACATGGCCCGCAGCTCGCTGGCGCTGGCCGTGTTTATCTGGTCGGCGGAGGGGTCCTCGTTGGTGCGAGGAGGTCTCCGATCTGAGGCCTGAAGCGCCGTCGTCGGAGGCGGTGAGTATAGACTACTCGTCGCTTGTGAATTGGCACGACTTAGGGGAACCGGAGCGCCTGCATTACTTCTGCGGTTCGCATGGGCGACATGCGACGATGGTGGAGGGGTCAAAGAGGATCGGATGACTTGTGATGTCTCTGCTGGTCGATCATCATTTGTTTCACTCTTGAAAGACGAGGCACGGCCTACAGGGGAAGGCGGTTCTTCGGTGGAGGGGATGGATTGTTGCGATGCCGTGACATTATTGAGTGTCGGCGGAGGTAGAGAGGCGGTCGATGTGGTCGCAATAGCTGGTGCCGCATCGGGAGGTGTGGATGGAATGAGGTCCTCTGATTCGGCAGCTTCACTGGGTAGTGTGGAAGTCATGCTTTCGTCTGCCCGCCTCCCGGTCGGGTGTTCTTCTATCGAACAAGAAGATGACGTCGATTACTAACACAGATGAGACCAGATGAGATGAGATGAGATGTAAGTGTCGTTCGAGCAGCGATTCTACTGTTGACAGAACTTCGTTCCGCCGGAATGTCTGAGCGCACTGTGTTGGTCAAGAGCGGAGGCAGTTGTTGCGCCCAAAGAGAGAGAGGAATTAGATAAGTTCAGCGCTTTTGAACAAAAAAGCAGATGTGTATACGATGGCCAACAATGACCAATGCGACCAATGCTGTCAGGAATTGTGGTTGGAAGACAGCAATGTCAACGGAATACAGATGGCGATGTGCGATATGGAGGTTGATAAGGCAATGGTGGGAGATATGTTGGTGTGACGGAGCGAAGGAGAATGCAATGCAGCTCCCAATATTGGGACGCTACGTTGCTGTGGAGGTTTCTTCGCTAGCTAAGCTGAGCAGCACTTCCGTTGCCGTGCAACCCCACCGAGTTTACCGCAAAAATGGGAAGGCTGGCCAACCACAGCCCGTTAACCGCCAGTGATCAAACCCATAAACTTCCTTTCCAAGTCAAGCGTCTTGAACGCGGATCAGAGCTAGCCCTTTCCCCGTAGTTGTCTCAAACAGCAGGGATGATCGCTTCTCAAACGACTTTTCTGGCAACTCGACCGCTATTTCGACATCCAATGCAAGGAGACATCGACATCGACATCTGTCTAAGACTGAAGAAGCTGTCAATAGAAAACCTCAGCCAGGACTTACAAAGCCACGTATCTCTCAATCGCATCAGGTGTCCTTCCTATTCTTGGTCCTGCATAGCCACATATAAGAAAACAGTTCAAGTTGTATGTAGCTTCTTCTCCTTATCACCTGCGCACTAGGTATCCTATCACATACACTAGCCTAACTCAAAACTCCCATCAGACATCCCATCGTGGAACACATCTATTCGCCCAGACAGACACCCCAATGCGCGTCAAGCTGCTGCATTTTGCAAAACCTATCATGCTCGTGTTCTACGCTGTACAGCAGTACAGTACGTAAGGGAAACATTAGACTAAGGTAAAGCTGCATTTGCATACCTCGGGGGCCAGTCAAAGTTTCACATTTAAACTTCCACGTAACCTAACACTCCCCAAACCCACACCTTTTCTAACAGCCAACACAAGTTCTTATACGCGTCTACCAACCAATACTTCCCAAGTTTCCATACATTACCTTAGGTAGTCTTCCTTGCACATGCATGAAGTGGCAACGAACTTACTCCTGACATCAAACAGCGCAAGCTACGTTGCGTACTTACCTACCAACATCATGCAACAAGTGTTTAACCTAGGAGTACGGCTGTGCATAGCGAGATGCCTACTAGGTAGTGTAGTGATATTAAACTGTATTCTGTACAAGAGTGATTTTTCTAGACTAGACTAGCTTTCAAGCCTGTCTCTGAATCTCTGTCGACTTCCTTCCCTATCATCTCCTCTGACTGACTGACAACAAAACATGCCAAGCCAGGAGAAGTGAAGCGCACTCAACAACAAATGCACTCCCAGCTCCAACATCTGTCTGTCCTTGCTTGCCTACAGACACACAACTCAGCAAAAACTCCCCCCATTAAACACCATCCCCATCCCTTGTAATGCCATGTAATGAAAGTCAGGCCGAGCGGAACTGAACAGAAAGAAGTCTAGGGTAGGACTTTTTGACCCGCATATAACCTTCCGCCAAAACTCCATACCGTACCATGCCATGCCCGTGTCTAAATCAATGAATCAATCAAGAGACAAACAAGTATGTGTCTCACTACCCGGGCTGTTCCTTCCATGTAGGTACTAGGTTAGTTAGTACTACTCCATCTCGCCCGCCTCGAAATCGTCCCCATCCACATCCACAATTTGCCCCGTCTTGGCCCGCCACTCGGCCATCTCAGCCACCGGGACCCTTCCCCGTAGCCAGCGGAGGGTGGCCTCTGTCCCTCTGTCGAGGACGTTCCACCTCGGGACGCGGAACCTGTTCCCCTTCACGTCCAGCCTTTCCAATCCACCAAGGAGGCCGATGTGGGGGTTGAGATGGGCAATCTCATTGTTGCTCGCGTCCACAATCTTCAGTCCCTGAATCGCGTCCGGATCGAGCTCTTCAAGCCGATTATTCGCCATCATCAGGACCGTCAGATTGGGAAACACGTCACGTAAACCCGTTGGCAGCCGCACGATGCGGTTGATCGAGATGTCGAGCTTCTCCAGAGTGGGCGCGCACAGGTATGTCGTCAGCGGGGCGAGGCTGGTGCAGTAGTTCGACTGCATGTTCAGCTCTCGAAGGGCCGTGAGGTCGAGGCGCTCCGTCAGCCAGCTCTCCCCCGTGAGCTGATTATGCGAAAGATTCAGGGAGGTAAGGGTGTCGCTGAAGAATGACAGCGAGTTCGGAAACTGCGTCAGGGTATTATGTTGCAGCCGGACCTCCCGTATGGAATGGATAGCCGCAATCTTCGAGCACTCTACCGGGTGCAATGAAGACGATTGCGTGCTGGATCGATCGAGGATTCCGCCGGGTTTGACTGACCAGGTCTGGCTAGGCACAGGATGCGCCCGCTCGCGAACCGGGGAGTGGGGAGCAGAGGTTGGCGGTGTGGCGAAATCGTCGCAATCCGAATCCTCTCCATTGGTCGTGGGCCCAACAGACTTGGTCGAGGCGTAGCTGCCACCTATTCCGATGGAGTTGATCCCGTTGGCAAAATGTTCAATGCTACTACCCTCATTGATGGGTAGCGGCTCTAGCCTTGCCAGTAATGCGTCTTTCAAGGCTTCTGTCGTCAGCGAAGTGAATTTCCTGTCACGGAGTGGGTTTCCTGTAATTCTCAACATGGTCAGATTGTCCATACGAGCGATCTCGGCGGGCAGGACGCGAATATCGTTTCCGGAGAAACCGGCGTGTTTCAACGTCTCGCAACTGGTGAAGCCCGTAGGGAATTCTGTAAGACAGTTGTCGTCCGCATTGATTGTCAAGATACCACCCCAGTTACTCATATCCGGCAGACATGTCAACCGGTTCATAGACACGGTCAGTTGATGCAATGATGGGAGGTCCAGTGGGCGCTCCGAGTCTGGGGGTACGAGATGGGTGAGTTGATTGTTCGAGCAATCCAAGATCTGTAGCTGAGGAAGACTCTCGACCTCGGCCTCGATCAATACTCCGGTCAGTTTGTTCTTCCGCACCGACAGCTCACTAAGCGGGAGTGAAGAGAAACTCTGGAAGGGCAGCGACTCGAGCGCGTTCTCATCAACGTTCAAAATTCGCAGTCGTCTCATCCGACCCATATTGGATGGAAGGGCTGAGATGTTGTTTCCATGCAGATCGAGGATCTCCAGATTCTCCAACATGAATGTGTCTGGAAACGAGCCGTGTAGAAGATTGTTGCCTAGTTTGAGATCGCGCAGAGCAGCACATTGGCCAATGATGTCAAGGCAGTCGTTGGTGAGCTTATTCGAAGTCTACAATGGCGTTAGCAACGGATGTTTGTTGAAATAGAGGGATTAAATAAGACATACCAAGTTCAGAGACGTGAGAAGTTGAAGTCGTCTCAGTCCCATGGGCAGCGAAATGAGTGTGTTGTTGTGAAGATCGGCCGACTCCAATCCCCAGAATATTCCACCTCTCTCGTCTACCTCATCGGCGTTGAAATCGCTCGGGTCGACATCAGGGAAAATGGCATCGGCAATAGTCTCCAACTCATTGTCGGCAGCAACAAGTCGGGTCAAGTCGACACTCTCTGCCCAGCTGCCGTCTGCACGTCCAACCGACTCCAAATCATACATCTTCAACACTTGCTCGGGAATCTCTTTCAGTCCCATGGCGGCGATATTCAGTCTACCTGACACTCTGGCCGCCTCGATCCGAGACTGCATAACCTTTCGATTGGACTGCTCGAAGCTCTTCTGGCCAAAAGGGTCGTCGGATGGGTCGAAATCAAAGGTGCCTTCGTTGGGTACAACTGTGGAGCTCTGAGGCTCTGAGGCCAATGTGTTTGAAGCCTGCCTGTTCGCAGCTCTCTTGGCTGCTTTTGCCTTGGCAATCTGCTCCCTCAAGGCAGCCGATGACTTGCCAACGGATATGCCATCCCCAGCGGAGTCGGCTGTAAGGGTGGTGGATGCGGTCGACGGACTGGATGAGCTAGGTCCTTTGCCAGACGTCTTGGAGGAATTGTTGGAAGCAATAGAGCGTTTTCGAACCGTACCAGGCGACAATTCTGATGGCGCTTGCTCAGTATTGAAAGCAGGCATGGATGGCTTCTTGAACAACCCATGGATGGAACCTCGTGCCTTGGCCGGCCGTGCGGCTAAGGTCTTGGAACCGAACTTGGATACTGATAGCGCCGGCCCCTTCTCAGGGCTTAAAGATCGAGGGCCAAGGGAAGCTGACAAGGAAGCTCTGGACGGTACCTTGTTTAGTGTCGCGCGAGACGCGGGCCGCGGGATCGACTTGGTCGGAGTCGGGGTGGTAGAGAGGCCGTAGGGTGGAATGCGCCTGGCTGGCGTGCCTTGGACGGTGGACAAGGGGGGCTTGTAAGAACTTGTCGACGCTCTGAAGGATCCCTGCCCCCTGCTGGACGACGCAGCATTGGACCCTAGCCGACTGGAGGGTCGGCTCGCACAGCCATCTGATCTGTCAGACTGATAGCTCGACCCGGGCCGTGACCCTCCACTTCCTTTGGATCCGCTTCCTTTTGATTGTGGCCGCTTGGGCCCCGTTGTATCGAAGAAATGACTTCCTCGCTTTCTAAGTGCAGGGGAGGAAGGTAGGTTCGACAGCGTCTCAATCGTCCGCTCGGCAAGGGAAGGTCTCGGCTTTCGGGCCTCGTCCAGCAGGGCTTCAAAGGTGAGATTCTCTGCAGCATCCGATTGTGTCAAGGTTGGAAGTTCTGGCTCTTCATTTTCGACAGTGCCCTCAGCTGTGTATGTATATGCCGATTGAACATCTTCTGCTAACGTCGCCGACAGGGGCTGTGCATCGTAGTTGAATTGGGTCGAAGGTCGGCGCCTGGGGACCAGGGGCTTCTTGAACGAACCACTGGAAGAGTCCGGTTGACAGGTAGGCAAAGGACGATGGCCATCATTGAACGGTGTTCTATTCCTATTGCTTAGACCTTTCACAGTGGATTGGGAGCCGACAGGGGGTTGCGCCGGTCTGTTGGACCTGGCCGAGACAGCTGTCGAAGAAAGGTGTTCCCTCGACTGGGTGGTTCGCAAGCGAGGGCCCCGAATAGTCTCAGTGGTTGTTGATGGGGGGATCGATGGCTTCTGCTGCGACCGTGCGGTGGAGCTCGAGGTAGCCGGCGTGGGGATGGATGATCGGGGCAAGGGGAGACGAGAGGAAGGTTTTGGAATGCCGCTCTCTCTGCGACTCGCATTGGCGGTGGCCGCAGAGGGCGCGGTGGCGCTCGCGCGTTTCTCCATCCTCACAAGTCACAGTCACTTGGATGTGCTCGGAGTGGGAGTGGGTGAAAAGGATGCAGCTAGCCGCAGACGCGGTTTATCATGGTCTGATAGATAATTAATTCCTATACACAAGAGACGGTCGGGATGAAAGAAAGTAACCTGTTGCGATCAAAGGAAAGGAGTTGTGACCATCCTTTTTTCCACAAGGAAACTTTATTAAGCTGTATTTGATGTAATCTTTTATTGATTCGGTAAATTGCCATTGCTGGGTATCTGCCTCTGGTGCCGGGTGACGGCGCGTGTAGCTATTGTCAGTCAAGCCCCTTTCGGTAAAACGCAATCTCTTAGCTTGGCTATTCGCGTGCTCTAGCGTCTCTCACTTCCCTGTAACCCCGCCACTAGCGTGAAAGTGTGGAAGCTTGGAAGCTCTTCCTTGTTGACAACTGTGTGATCACTGTGATCAGAACTGTGGACTGTCACAGCATCGCAATGGGGGCCAGTGGTTTATTCACAGACTCCATATCAGACAACAGTTATGGAGATGGCCCCTTGTTCACCACAGGACCTGTCTGTGGAACAGGTTACAGCTGTAGTCAGCACGAAGATAAAGCCACTGGGTAGGTTCGTGCACATGGCCGTTAACAAAGCCTTCTCGGTACAGCAGGAGAGGCACGGCAGAAAGCGAGGGCAAAACAAAGGGTTCCCATCATATGTCCTGTTTCCGGATGTTGCCGGGCCACACACCGAGAGTCTAGGAGGATGTATGGACTGTGGTTAACTCGTTTGAACATATGAACATTGCAATAACTGAACAACTCGGAATATAGGAGCAAATTCTTCAACATGCACTTATTATACCTAAGCGCCGTCCTCATCTGGAATGTCGTCTTTGCCTACCACATGTTAGCTAACTGGCAGCTGCTCCTTCGCATCGTCCACTGGTCCCTCTCCATCTGGCTCCTCATCTTCGGCTTCCTCGCCGCCAGAGTGCTGCACTCAGGCCTGCCCGTCTATGGCCACGTGTACAGCAGGGAATGGGCCTACCTCGAGCTGGCCTGGATGATCTGGTACGCCATGATCATCGACTCCGTCTTCCACTGGAGATACCTCGTCCCGTCCGTCGCGGTCCTGCTCATGCTTGTGATGCATCCCGAGATGCGCGTTTTGGGCCAGTATGGCCTGGTCAAGCTCAGGTGGTTGGACGCTGTGTATAACCCCGTCAGCTTTGCAAAATGGAAGCTGAGCAGAGAGCTCCAGTTCGCGGCATTGAGGCACCTGCATGATACCTACGGCTTTCCAGGCACCAAGCTGTTACTGCAATGGGCCGAGGCTTATAAACGGCAGGCGGACGCTTGGAGAAGATGAAACCCCTCAGACCATGTTCGTTATGAGAGAGGTGGACTGTCGAGGGAAGAATTTCTTTCAGTCCCCTACCTCAGCGCATGCCGAGTTATCGGCGATTTCATTCCAAGGGCAGCTACATGGTTTATCAGATGTTTACATCACCTACACAAGTAGAAGTGGGCTGCGGCTTCACGACTTTCTTACAAATACCCCCATTTCTGTATTACCTAAAGGCAGAACTCCTCCAGCTCGTCCTCCAGCGCTATGTCTTATGAGTGGGAGCCCTTGAGCATGAGTCAACCAAATCCTCTGTCCTTTTTGTTGGATATGAAGACTTGGGTAGACCTGGTAGATCGTCTTCTGGCGGACAAAGGCGCGTGGTCCAATATTCAGAGACAATAGGAGTGTTTTTACTTAAACATACCATCAAAGGAACACAAAGGAAGCATTGTTCGACTCACTTGGAACGACAACAAAACATTGATGGCGCAGAAGAAGCGTGAGCCGCCAGATGATTCTTTCGGCGTCAACACATAACTATTCATTCTTCTCCCAGTTTCCTGCTCATTCTTGTTGCACCACCTTTGAAAGATCGAACTTCATATCATATACAAACAGCTCAGTGACCATCCCAAGGCACCAACAAGATGGCTAAAGGGGATTACAGCGACGAAACCGTCTACAATAGGCGGCCTTACCACGCCATCTACTTGTCCGATGACTACGATGACGAAGAAGACGAAGACTCCATCTGCGTGTGGGGATATTCACCCAATCTGCCAGACTTTGAGGACGTCGACTTTGAGGTCGAGCCTCTGACACGAACAATTCAAAAGCAAAGGGAGAGACAGAAAGAGTCAAAGTCTAAGTCTAAGACGAAGGCGGGGCGTGTGAAGGAAGAGCGCAAGGGATCAAAAACAAGCACGGAAACGTCAGCATCATCACCCAGCGGCAGTAGCACCAACAGCAGTGGAAGCAAAAACAGCAGTTCCAACAGCAGCAACAAAACAGTCAAGTTGACGAAAGAAGGCTCCCATGAGCGCGAGCTCGATCACGCCATCTCGACCACGCGACGTAACCTCACACACGTGATGCAGTTCATGCTGAAGCTCGAGGCGCGCGCAGGGAAGACCAGCAAGGAAGGGATCCGGCAGACGCTGGACGCGACGGTACGGGACAAGTATTACGACGTCAAAAAAGCCGCAGCAGGAAATGTGGATGGTGACGTTGCCACCCGCTACGAAAATGACAAGGACGAGATCGAGGAGCTAAAGGAGCTGTCGTCGGCCTTGTGCATGAGGATGTACATCCTCGACCGCACAATGCGGCGTAGAACCAAGATATCTTCTTCTTCAGCCTCGACTTCAACCCCTACCACTGAACATACCATTGAGCCTACCATTGAGCCTACCATTGAGCCTACCATTGAACCTACCACTGCTAAATCAGACCAGAAGATACAGCAAGTAGACAAACACGCACCAATACAGATCCTCGACGAAGCCGACATGAAAGAATGGATCAAGGTCGAACAACGCACGAACCACCTGTCCCTCGAAGACCCGTCCTTCTACAGCGTGCGCGACCTAGCGGCCGGCAGGCCCTTCGGGGAGTGGTTCAGCCAC
This sequence comes from Xylariaceae sp. FL0594, assembly GCA_022385605.1. NCBI lineage: Eukaryota > Fungi > Ascomycota > Sordariomycetes > Xylariales > Xylariaceae > Xylariaceae sp. FL0594. Next base: position 129,528 of record MU280846.1, read on the forward strand.
CTGCGGACGACGTGCAAGTTCTTCCGTCCCGGGGACGAGAAAAAGCTGGTGGATCTCGCCTACCGGTTCCTGGACCGGGAGCTCCGGATCGCGAAGCCGGCGGGAGGTGCGCTCACGGGCGAGCAGTTCCTCGCACTGTTGGGGGAGGCGAAGAGAAGCGGCGTCTGGAAGCACCAGCTGGAGAATCCGCTAAAGCAGGTGGATGATGATAGGGAGGCGTGGAGTGTGATTAGGAAGGTCTGGAGTTGTAGGTCGGTTCCTGGGTAAGTTGTGAAAGGTGTTACGTATGCGTTATGTGTTCTGGTCAGGAGAACAGTTGTGAATTTTATAGAATTTGATAAGATAGATCTGAACACTTGTCGAATTATTTTGAATTTCTTCTTCTCATCAGAAACTCCCGGATACACCGTTGAGTTCAACTAGAGGCAGTATGCCAGGATGTGATACTATACGATAACTCAATCGGAGGAGACACCCTGTGATAATATTCCCTGTCTGGTAGTGCATAATAATTCAGGATATAAGCACCGCCGGGATGCCTACACCGTATGTTGATCACCGGGCATCTTATCCCGTTTTTGATATATTAGACATTTACTTTTGGTCATTCCAGTCCAGATAGACCCCTAAGAAAAATTGTTCATTTATTGACCCTTAACACTACACGTACAACACCAAATTTGACACTCTATTTACTCCAGACTCCTCATGAAAGAACTTGTTATTACCACACTGTGAGACTTCAACACTTGACGAACAAAGCTAGCCACCACCAAAACACGTCCCTTATACCCCATACAAAGCACGCCTGACACCCGCCCTTTGTCCATCTCTCACATTGTTCAAGTAACAGAGGTATTGTGCTGGATACAAGAGCGTCCTCGTCCGCATCTCTTAAAGCTTCACGCAAATTCCTCCTCCTCCTCTCCTTCGATGATTTTTTTTCAGGGTCAGCGCAAGCTTTCGACCTTTCTGCCGCGAGAGGGGTCCAAGACGATAGCCCCCATTTGTGTTTTTTTTTTTTTTCTATCTCGTGTTTTCATTTGTTTTTTCAAATTATTTCTTTCCCACACCATACTTACCGGACGGAGACAGCAGGTGCAGTTGCAGTTTACCTCTCATGGGCACTTCCCCTTCTCCATCATCGTCCAAGCCAAGCAGCAGTCGGGGCACGAGAGCGAAGAAGTATTCCACCATGTCTACCTCCCACTCCCACTCCATCTTCTAACAATCCCCCTCCAGTTCCTTCTCGTCTCAATCTAACCAGAACCAGACGAGTCAAACCCCGAGATCCAAATCCAAATCCAAACCAAAGCTAAGTATCATCATCCCCCCGAACACTCGCCGGCCGCCTGTCCTACTGGATCGGGAAACCACCAGCCTTCCCGACGACCAGAACCAGATCAGGAGTTATGAGGTCGAGGTAGACGGCGACGACGACGACGATGACGATTCCTTGTCAGAAGACTATTACCCTTCAGATTCAGATTCAGAAGATGACGACGAAGAAATAACGGGCATGGACTCGCGCCTCCTGCTGCTCGGGTATACGGACTATAGCCCTTATTACCAAGATCAAGCTCAAGATCAAGCTCAAGACGAGGAGTACAGTTATCAGAACGACGACAACAACTAAAACTACAACTACTGTAACCCGCATCCCGAATACACGTACACATACAGTCCTCGTCCGCACTCACACTCACACTCGCGCTTCCCCTCCCCCGCGCGGAATCTCATTTTCGACCCCAGGGAAAACACCAAGCGCAGGTACGCACAAGAAGAAGAGGAAGAAGGGGAAGGACATTGGCTCTTCTGCGGCCGCGACCACGATATTGAGAGCGAGGCGGGAGTTGGGCGTGGGGGTGGTTACGGGTGTAGTAGTATTCCTTATCATCGTCCCCATGACAAAGGTAAGCATCGCAGTAAGGGCAAGGGCACCAAGAGTAAAAAAATACCTAAGCCCAGGAGCGGATTGTCCCCTCGTCGCTCTTCCCGTTATTGTTCTTGTTGTGGTGATGGTGGTGGTTGTGGTTGCGGTTGTTAGGTTTTAACTTGTGCCTACTTAGTACCTAATGCAGCCATATATTTCTCTCTGTAAGTAGGTTGTCAGGTTGCCTGAGGATAGGGAAGCTAAACCGGCCCGGAAATGCACAAGAGCCAACATGCATGCACCTTAATGTTGGTATCTACATATGAAACGGTTTGCATGGTACTACTGCTGCTCCCCTACATTAGGTACCTTATGTACGTAAGTATCTAACCTTACCTATATTTTACCTTCCCATGCTGGAGCCTGCCTGCATGCCTTGATACTCTGCGTCCTACCACTTGACCGAAATGGGTAGAATGTGTGGATAAAGTACGTATGTTATGTCCCCGAGGACGAGTGGCTGTGGAACTCCCAGAATACATGTATCTCAAGTTCTTATCGACCCCTTTGCCACCAACCTTTTATTATTACAAGTTTATTGTTTATATTTTTTAACACTTATTAAAATCCTTTTTGAAAATTTTATATATCAAGAAACTGTTGTTTATTTATATAGTTTACTATTATATATATTTTACAATCATTAACGTTACTTTTTCCCATAATAGGGAGTTTATTGTATTGAAGAATCAAGGAACAAAAAAATATATACTTAAAATGCAATGTATAATAAAAATGCTTTATTCCACTGTCCCGGTTCCCAGCCTTGTCCGTACAAGGGCCGTCGAATCGAAGTTGACAAGGGATATAGCCCATATGGAGTCGCCAGATTCCCCTCAAACCACCTCATTCCCCGGTCCTTGCACTCAATCATCAGCCTAGGCTAGGTTAATCCGCCCCTTTTCGCCCGCTTGCCCGCTTTTTTTTTTTTTTTTTTTTTTTTTTTTTTTTTGCTATCAATCATGGTCTCACTACGAGGTCAGAATAATACCTTCATCGACCTCGTCTTCGTCCTTGTCGTCTCCGGCTTCATTCTAGTGCGTACAATTTAAATTCCCCCTTCTCCAGTTCGAGACGAGGTTAGGTCAGGTCCGTTGAGTTGAATATAGTAGAAATGTGGTTGACCGTACTTAATGATATCCTAGCTTTTCGCAAGTGTCATTTACAATGTCGTCTTCCACCCTCTGGCCGATGTGCCCGGGCCGTTCTGGGCGAGAGCGACCGGCTTTCCGTCGTGGTATCACGCCAAAACCGGTAGGCGCCACATCTGGCTCCTGGAGCAATTCCGGGCCTACGGGCCCAGGATTCGACCGGAGCCGAACACCGTTCTCTTCTGCCACCCTGATGCCTATCGGGATATCTACAGCATGAGGTCCAACGTCCGCCGAAGCCAGTTCTACACAGCTTGGAAGCGTGACGAGCGTGATAACACGACGCTCAACACAGTCGATGTAGCGAGGCACGCCCAGAAGCGGAAGTTACTCAACCTGTGCTTCACCGATGCATCGTTGCATGCTGCTTGCGAGTTCACTGTCAAGCATGTAGATCGCTGGCTTGAGCTTATGTCGGAACAACTCCATGACGGGGACTGGTCTGCCCCGGTCGACTTTTCGGGAAAAGTCGACACCCTCCTCTTCGACATTACGGGGGACCTCTGCTTCGGCAAGTCCTTCGACGTGAAGGAGCCCGGGGAGAACATACAAAAAGAGGTTCCACATTGCATCACGCAGTATATGCTGTTCTATTACCATGTAAGGCAAACCAACTACCTAAGTATATAATGGGCTCTCCATCGCTGACAAACTTGGGGGAATAAAAAGTTCTGCCGGTCCCCATTCCTTACACTCCTGAACTGGCTTAAACCCCGCGATCCCGTCACCGACGAGACTGCTTATGACGAGCGTGAGTTGAGGGCAGAGTCGAACTTGTTGATTATCGCCGGCTCGGACACGACCGCCGTAAGCCTTTCCGGTATATTCTTCTACCTGACCGGTAATCCTCCAAAGTGCGACAAGCTCGTGCGAGAGATCCTCGCTACTTTTACGTCCGTGGACGAGATTGTTTACGGACCGAAACTCCTATCGTGCACGTATCTGAAAGCCTGCATCGACGAAGGTATGCGTCTGACGCCGTCTGGGCCCTGCGAGCTACCGCGCGAGGTTCTCCCCGGCGGGCTGATCGTCAGGGGCGACTACTACCCCCCCCGGCACCATCTTCGGGACCGTCGCATGGGCCAACTCTCGCAACCGAGACCATTACGGTGATGACGCGGATGTGTTCCGGCCAGAGCAGTGGATTGCCGATGATACTAACAGTAAAAAGGAAGTAGCCCGACTGCGGTCCGGGTTCCATCCCTTCTCGTCCGGTCCGGGAAGCTGTGTCGGGCAAAAGGTAGCCATGGCCGAGATGATGATCGTCCTGGCGCGGACATTGTTTTGTCTCGAGGTGAGGCGGGCGCCGGGGTCGACACTGGGTTGTGCAGAGTCGGATAAGGATCAGTTTCACTTGGTGGACGCGTATATCTCCCTTCGGAGAGGGCCGGAGGTACAGTTCAGGAAAAGAAAGGGTGCTTCCGACAAGTGTTGATAGCCCCTAGTAATTCTGGTTATTTGAATGCCTTTGTTACGACTGTGTTTTTTAAAAGAGATTGTCACAATACTCATCCCTTATTATTTTACTTTTTGTTTTGTTATTTTTTATCCCGACGTGGTGATCCGTAAACCAGTCATCTCTTCGAGTCTGACCATAGGAAGATTATATGTAAAAGAATAATTAAATAACAAAACCACCACAGAAAAAAAAACCATGAGTATAGCAGCACGAATCACCACATCTTGCCTTGACTAGAGTACGGACTTCCTCTTCTCCCCCTCCCCCTTCCCCCCCTTCCCCTCCGGATCCGCAAACTTCCTCTCCGTCCCAAGCACAAGAATCAGCTGGTGCGCCGTACACAGCAAGTGCATATCCTCATCACAGACCGTGACATCGACACCCATGCGTCCGCCCTCTAGATAATTCGCCACTGTCCGCGTAAACACGAACCTTTTCTTCTCCCCCTCTTCTTTCTCAATCCTCCTCGCGAACTCGATATCGAGCGTAACCGTCGAGTTAAAAATCGGCGTCTTGAGCGCCTCGGCAACGGTATTTTCTAATATCGCCGGTTTCCCCGGATTTCTTTCCGCCCAGTCCGCCGCTCTGGCGTAGAATGTATGGGCGTCGTACAGCCCGCCGTTATGTGTGAGCGTATCGGACATGGAGGGGATGATATCGCTCATTAGGGCGAGGTACGTGCCGTCGATTTGCTGCTCGTTCTCATCAAGCAGCAATCCATTCCAAGCGTCGCAGACCCCGTCGTTCCGGGGAAACCCGCCCCGCGGGTCGAGCGCCACGATCCGTCGCTTAAAGGGATGACTTCCCCGCAACTGATAGCAGGGACCCAGTTCGGGTCCGGCTTGTGCGCCAGCACGGCAGCGAAATCGGGCGCTGGCCGCGCGGGCGGCGGACACAGCGCCCGTGTGACGGGGACAGGGACGCTGGGGCCGAGCGAGCGGGAAAAGTCGATGCACGTCGCGGACGCCAACACCTTGGTCTGAGACCCCCCTTGCGCGAGAGCGAGTTGGATCGTGCTCGTGGCGGCGCCCGCCCGGATCGTCGTCACGCTGATGGTGCTCTCCTGCCGCGTGCAAGGACGCAGGAATTCCAGGTGCAGGCTGATGATGTCGGGCTGATTCTTGGCCTTCAGCTTCGGGTCCGTCGCCAGATGCGTCTCGGCTGCGTGGTGGATGATGGCGGCGACGCATCCCCCGTGCAGCGCTGCAATTATTTATTGTGTTAGGTTAGAATGAATTATCCCCGTGTAAGGTTAGAAATGCGCAAAGGCAGAAAGAAGAAAGGGTATGAAAGCATGGGGTTAAAGTAAAAGTATTTACTAGGGCCGTTCGTCCAGTCGACATGCCAGGAAGCCGTATAAGTGCCGGGGCCAGTATGGCGGAGATTGATCTGTTCCTTGAGAATAGATGCCATAGTTTCTGACCTTGGTATGTTGTAAGAGTGCTTAGACTAGTAATTCTGTAAGTTACAAGCGAATGAATCAATGCCTTTCCAGGAAAACCTGGCTGGAGGATATTATGGAGGTAGTAAACCGGATATAAAGGAGGCCGGATACTGCTGTTCTTCTTTATGCATCTTTTCTTCTATATATAGACTTGCTATGTGTAACACAAACACTGAAAGGCGCCCTAGATAAGTAGCAATGCAATAAGAACCAACAGATAGAAACAATGAGGGGGTCTGGCAAATGCAGGGGGATTTATATCCGTACCTATCCAACACGGGCATTCAGGGCAAGGTAGGCAGATTATCAACTGATCAAATCGGTAAGATGGAAACATGCCAATTCGAGTCCGTATTTCCAATGATATGCTCTGACAATTATACCTGGCAGCGGTGGATGTCATATAAACGTGTACAGTAGATAGGTATGAGGGGGTGTAAGTTTGTAAGATACCTCTCTTCTTGGGGTATTTTCGTTACCGACCAAGCGGCATTATCCCTAGGACCCCATCCCATCTAATCCAATACCACCCATACACCTCTCCTTTTAACCCAAGACCCCGAACCCCTTCCCAAGCCCATGACACAATACAGTATGTATGATACACTCCCTTTAAATGTTACACTTTATACAACAAAAAATTACCGTCCCCATAAACCCTTCCGTACTCTCTTCGACTCACATCCCGGGTCTATCTATCTAGACGGCATCCGAGTCTTCGTGATGCGACGTCGAGGCCGACGCGTTGGGCGCCTTGGTCGAGTCCCACTTGGCCGAGTGGATCGGGTTCACGCGCAGCATGTACATGGTGTCGATCTCCTCGAGCGTCCGGTCCTTGCTCTCGATCATGAAGAAGTAGACGATGAAGACGAGCGCCAGGCAGCAGCCCGCGAACACCATGCCGTACCAGTAGTGGATCTTATCCGTGATGAACCGGGTGCTGTTTTTGATTGACAGTTAGACTTTTTTATTCTTTCTATATCGAATGGAGATGGAATGGAGCAGTGATGAATAAGAGTCGGCAGGGGGAGAGAGAATACTTACAAGAAAGAGATGAGAAAGTTCCAAAGCCAGTTGGAAGCGGTGGCAAGAGCCATGCAAGGGGCGCGGTATCGCGACGGGTACAGCTCCGCGACGGCCGTCCACACGATCGGGCCCCAAGTGGCGGCGAAGGCGGCAATGGCAAGAGCAGAGAAGACGATCAGAGCAGAGCCGGCCTGGGGCGTGTTCTGAGGGTTCGCGGAATCCAGCGCGAACGAGCCGACAAAGGCGTAAATACTATGGGAAAATCGGTCAGTAAGTACTTATATAATACAACAAACAGAAGGTGAGTACATGGCCGGGAAAGGGACGTCAAAACGTACAGGAAGCAGACAAAGATCCAGAGAGCACCGGCGATCAGCGCCTTTCTCCGGCCGACCTTGTGCACGACGTACAGGCCACCAAAGGTGCAGAACACGTTGACGCTGCCCAGGATGATCTGGGTGACGTAGCTGTTGCTGAGGCCGGTGGCCCGGAAGATGGTGGTGCCATAGTAGAAGAAGAAGTTGGCGCCCGTGAGCTGCTGGCCGGCCTGGAGCACGATGCCGAGGAGCGTGCGGTGGAACATGCGCGGGCCCGTGAAGATCTCCATCAGCGACGCCTTGCCAGACGCGTTCTCCTCCTCCTCCTTGGCCCGGATCTGCTCGATCTCGTAGTTGACCGCCGTCGAGTGCTGGTCGATGCCGGCGAGGCGGGCGATGGTCCGTCGCGCCTCCTCGGTCCGGCCCTTGTGGTACGCGAACCGAGGGCTCTCGGGCAGGAAGAGGATGCCGACGCCGAGGATCAGCGACCAGGCGAACCCGAGGCCGCTGGGGATGCGCCAGGCCGCGCTGTTGGTCAGGTCCGACGTACCCCAGTCGACCATGTAGCTGGTCCAGATGCCGAGCGTGATGAACAGCTGGTATGTCGAGATCAGCACGCCACGGATGATGGCCGGGCTGCTCTCGGACTGGTACATGGGCACCACCACGGACAAGGAGCCGATCGAGAGACCGGTGACCAGGCGGCCGATGGCGAACTGGTACCACTTGTTCTCAGACGAGATCTCGATGATGGTACCGACGCAGGCGAATAGGGCGAAGACGGAGATGGACAGACGACGTCCCAGCGTGTCGGCCAGCTTTCCGGCAATCAGAGCACCCACGAGACAACCGGCGGCCAGGAGACCAACGATGGTACCCTGTCTCACCGCACTGAAGGGGGCCGAGGTCTCGCTCGTCAACGGCTCGTCACCAAACCGCCGCGCGTAGTCGTCCATGTACCAGTATCCCGATATCTGACCACTGTTGTCATTGGAGAAAGGCGTTAGTAACGTAGTACCCAGTAACATACGTACTAAGATTAAGGGGGACGAATATCCGATTCAGACCGGGTCGAGATCCAACGTACCTCACGTAGCCAAACATGAAACCACCGACACTGGCAACCAGACCCAAGAAGCAGGCAATAAAGGTCACCTTCTCCTGGTGAGCTGGCGAAGAAGCAGCGCCCATGGCTGACTTCTCGCCCACTGCGGGCTCGGCGCGGTAGGCTTCACCATTCCCGGCCTGCTCGTCTTTACGTTTGAGGAAACCCATCCCGTTGACAAGGATGGAAAGATAACTAAGGGGATATCAAAACGAAAACTTGATATTAGTAAGACATATAAACTCTTTTCTTTTTTCTCCAGAGTTTGAAGCTGGGTCCGATCCAGGGGGAAGTTGATGCAAGGAATACTGGGGAATCCGCAGTTTATAGAGAAATCCGCGTGGGATAAGAGCGGGCGATTGTGGGAGAAATGAGGGGGCCCGCTCTTTCCCCCGAGCATTTGTGAGACGTCATGTGAAGCATGGCATGCAAGAAACGAACAAGCTCTTCCTTCGCGTGGACGAGCGAGTCGCGAGATCTAACTGGAACTGAACCCAGTGGCCGAAGCTTTGACCTCTCAAGTTCTCAACAGGGTCCAGCCAGCCGGCTAGCTGGCAGCCTGGACCATTGCTTTCCTGACTCCTGAGAACTTGGTCAGCATAGGGAAAGAAAAAGTATGTGTTCTGCCGACCCACAAAGCAGACCACCTACAGTCTGTACTGTAGTCTGACTACAGTCTGTGGTCCATGGACTCATGGAGCCAGATCAGCACACGGAGTCGGCCCATCTGTGCACCAGAACAACTGGGACCCTGACCGAACCGTCGGCACGGCACCTAGATAGTACTCTACTATTTGCCCCTATATTCTTTTTCCTTATCTTCTTCTTTATAATCCATTCACATAGGGATTCGTATATCTAGCTAGTGCTAGCAAGAATGATGCCAGTCTGAGACGTAAAAACCGACTCCGAACAAAACTGTCGAGTGTCCGTCCATGATACCATTCTTCCATCATCAGAACTCAAAACTTCGACTTGTGTATGTATAGGTACTTACTCAGCCAAGGTGAAGGGACATACCCTGTCAAAACTGATAGGCGGCACTACTATGGCGGGATCTACGTAGAGACAGGCCGCCAAGTATCGAAGTAGCGCCGCTATCTACGGGAGCGATGACTCGTGGCTGAATTAGTAGACTCTTTTTTTTTTCTCCCACACTTGTGTTGTACAGTTTCTGGTGCGGCTTTGTGGCAACAGGATTGCCGCACGATGAGAGAAGCTCTAGATTATTATCAACATCGCCAAGTAGAGTTTTGAAGCAGGCAATGAGCTGTTTGCCTTGACCTTCAGATTCAGAGTCCCGTCGTCATCTTTTCTGCTGTTGACTCCGTCGTGGCCGTCAGAAGAAACGGATTTGCCCGAGACTCCAAGCTACTTGGCGTGTCAGCTGTCAACTCGGAGTCTGGCAAGCAGGACGGCTGAACCGCCGCAGAGCCTCATCTTAGGTTCGGCTTATTGTAGCCTAGCGGGGCCATTTTTTATACAGAATCGGTCCTGTTATGGATTAAAAGCGGTACCACAGATAAGTCTCGGAGGAATAGAGGAGCAAAGAGCATGAGAAAATTTTGTTTCGGAATATTAATGCCGCCATATTGGTGATATGATATCATATTCCTGTATTACCAGATGTCAGTTGTCAGTGATGGGAAAGGAGGCAGGAAGAGAAAGTGCAACTATGCGCAGCTGTATCTGATGGATGGGTGATGCCTGTTATGCTGGTGTAAACGTGCGAGCCTTCAAGAGCCAATGGCAGGCGATGCGTTTAAACCTTGAAGAAAATCTGAGCATACGCAGGCGAAGACTTCAAAAATGCAATACGGAGGACGACGCTTGAAGACGCTAACAGCCTAACCTAGGCGAGTGGACTTCAAGATGCGGGTCCAAGGAGGCGAGTCTCAACAGATCTGTAGTACTGCTGTACTGCTGTATGCCGTACAGCATACTCGTGGTCATTCCAAGTGGACACGGCTAGCTAGCTGAGCTTATTGTTAGCGGATGCCGGTTGCTTCACCGGGCACCGATCGAGCATCTTGGTTCAAATCGAACCCTTGTTCGTCGGCAGAGTATGCGTATTACTCGTGCCACTTTTCATTTCCTAGCGCACGTTTCCTTGCCCCTTCTGAACAGAAGAAAGTCGAGAGCATAGGGCGGTGCGCTCCAGTGGCACGACATGAATGCCGAATAAACCCCGGCAGCTGCTCTCCTAGAGCGGACGGACTAACCTAGCCAATGGCAACTCTACCATCTGGTTCGGAACACGAAACAGTCCAAGCGAAATCATCACCACCATGATCTGTTGTTCGAACTTCGAAAGGCATCAATCTTGGGTTCTGAAGAGGCGAAGATGGCAGTTGAGCATGCCCAGTGACAACCTCGGTCTGCTTTTCCCCGCCGGGGTAATCACAATGCCTTTGACCGCGTAGATATGACCAGATATCGGCTGTTTGGGCGACAATTTTTGCTAAGGTGAGGATTTGAGAAAATTGATTTATTATATACCGATGGACGAGACCTATTCCCAGTGTCTCGCCGCCGTCTGGAACCCCGCTTCGAACAGACGGTTTTTCGGAAGAGCTGTGCAAATTCATAGTTGATGCCAAGTATGAGCAACTGGATGGCAAGCTCATAGATAAGCTGAAAGATGTCGTCACGGAGTGTGTCGGTATATCTGTTGGTGCTGCGGCTGTCTGCGAATCCACCGGAGCCGTTCCCGAAGGCCGTCGTATCATTAGGTAAAGCGCAGATCTAGCCCAGGGGTTACTGTTCGAATTAATACTCCTCGATCGCGTTCGTAGCAGTGGCCCGGGCTGGAGCCGGAGTGATGGGGGCTACAAGGCCGATCCAAGGCAAATTCGGGGCTCTCGCTTCGACTCGGCCACATCCACCACGGCTGGGCTGACCGATAACTTGGGGCACCGAGTGGATATTCCGCGAGACGGCCATCAAGCCATTCCCGGCCTGCCGGATGACCCATTCAGTATCGAGGTGGTGAGCAACATGAAACAGGAAGCCAAGGCAAACGGCAAGCCAATTGATTGAGCGTTTCACCGTCGTCCTCTCTCCGGGTTGCTACACACTCGTCGGTCCATCTGACCCGAACAGAGTCCACCCGAAGACGGTGGTGGACGGCCAGTTCTCTATGTACTACCAGGTAGCAATCACCTGGAAGAGAAGATGGAAGACCCAGAGATAGCAGCTCTCTGTGACAAGGTCGAGGTGCGAGGCTAGTCAGGCCTACCCTTTTGGTGAAGACCAAAAACCCATTCTCGAAAGAACGCGTTCAAAAGAAGATTCTCGGTCTCGTGCGCCCCGCATACGGCGAGGACAGCCAGAGAGCAAGAGCAATTCTAGAGGTCACTGAGGGAATCGACCGACGAAGGACGACCCATCTCATGAAACTGCAGTGATGACGCCTCAAAAGGAGGACGGAGACTTCAGAGAAATGTGACTCTGTTTTCACCAAAACCTTGCTGTAACGCGATATACGCTAAGCCTGTTACGGCGGATTTGAGATTCGGTGTTAAAATAATACGTCATAATAACTCCGAAGCATTAATACAGTACATCAAACACGAAATCTTTACTATGTAGGTATGCTGTACTCAAGTCTTGTTTCGCACAGTGCTGAATATCTTGCGAATAGCGTACCGAACAAGTACAACATAAAAAGCCACGAGAGACGACAACAGCATGTTATCTCTTTCAGTTTGCAGTCCTCTTTGAAGATGGGTGCTTCAGCGCGATCCGTGTACGCAGCGACAATGTTTGTTTCTAATTTCGGACTCACCGTTGCATCATTCCTGGCGGACACAACATACGTCATAGCCTGCCTACATGGACAGTAGTACTGATGTACTTCAAAGTTGCAAATTGAGCATTGCACCTTCCTTGGAAACATCCAATTTGCCCGTAATTGTGACAATTTTCTACATAGAGACGTCAGGAACGCGAAGGACTCACTTGCTCGTAAACTTTGAAATACGAAACCCAAGGTGCACAAGTCCATTACAAACTGCGTGCCTCAGCATCAGCTACCTCCGTCCAGCAATATAACGTGACTCCGGATTGGACCTCTGTACAAGACAGCAACATGGCCGAGGCAGCAGCGGGTTTGCTGGTAGCCGAGCAAGTCGTATCCACGGGCGTTGAAGCTGGCGTGGCCGCCTCCATCACTAAACCAACGGTGCCTCTCAAAGCTAGCTTCTCACAAATAGGATCCGTCTCGGACGATGAGACCAAGTACGCAGTATCGTTTTATGCTGACAGATCGGCTTTTGTTAGGCGTGCGCTGCTGACATCCCAAAGCTCTTCTCTAGCTCGCCGTGACCATACCCTCACCATCGTCGGTGAAAAGGCGTATATCTTCGGTGGGCGAACCGACGGTGATCAACTTGCCACAAATGACATCCACTGCATAGCTCTACCTGTCAAGAATGCGCCCACGCCCAAATACCAAGTCGTACCAGCCATTCCGAGTACGGAAGGCGGCTCCGTCCCAGCGCCACGCACTCAACACGGCGCATGCTCTCTGGGGAAGTGCGTTGTTATTCACGGGGGTTGCGATGAGAATGGGACGCCTATCGAGGAAGGGTCGAAGCTCTGGCTCTACGACACAGAGAACTCAAACTGGCAAGCTCTAGAGGCAACCAGTCACCTAGAGAGAACTCCTCCGTCCCGACGTAAAGGGACACTGCTTCCACACGACGGAAACCTGATCTTGTACGGAGGTGTAGATTCCAACGGCTCGCCCTTGACGGATGTCTGGCACTTTGATTCCAAGATCAAGGTCTGGAACCAACTGCCCCAGGCGCCTGCAGCAGTTACGAGTGCAGCTATCGCCGGCGATACGCTGTATCTCGTCGCGACTACCGAGTCGCTGAGCAGCGAGGTGCATCATCTAGACATCAAGCTCTATCAGCAAGAACCCCCGACGTGGAAGACCATATCAGTACCTATCAACCCCTTTACCCCTGGTCCCAGACCCCGCCAGGGTGGCGCGCTTTTACCCGTAACGACCGGCTTCGGTCGGAGATACCTCGCATACTTCTTTGGTGAGCGATTAGGAAGTGAAGAAGCCGGCGATCTCCGACAATGGAGTGACATCTGGACGTTCCAGCTCCCTTCTAGCGATGTGGAAGTTAAAGCGACTACCAGTCTTGCCGATGCCTTTAAGCCGGCCAAGATCAAAGATCAGATCCGATCGAAACTGGGTGCTGAAACCGGGACGTCTAGCTGGGCTGAGGTCGAAGTGCAGGCTCCTGGTGATCTTCGCGCACACGATGGTAAGATCCACCCGGGACCTCGCAGCTCGTTTGGCTTCGATGTAGTCTCTGGGGGCAGTAACATTATTCTCTGGGGTGGTAAGAGTGCAGACGGGAAGGTGAAGGGCGATGGATGGATGATTCAGCTGTCTTAGGGATGGCAGTCTACAAATTCAGTGTTCTTGAGAGGTACAGTCTCAACCTGAGTAGATAGAACTGTTCGTCTACAACCCTGATGTTCGTCGAAGGTATGATATGGCATCCCAAAAGATGATATGACTTGCTAGCTTCGTGGGTTTGGACCTCTGATCAAATGACGCTTGTGTTGTTACAACAGAGATCCCAGCCTCCCCGGCTCAGATAAAGCTTCTGGGGCTGGAAGAGTATGCTTTGACTTGTCACCGACTCTACTATAGAAACACAGTTGAAATTTGGTGCTATCTTCACTCTTTGGTTCTTCTTTGACCCAGCTGAGTTACGTCCAGAAAGGGCTATTCTCCTTGGACATGGTGGTCGACACAATGTATCCCTACTTCCATGACAAGGAGAACAGAAGAACAGGAGTTGTAGTGGGAGAACTGATTGATTGCTCTTCCATCAAAAGCTTTTTTAGGTCGACGTGTGAAAGGGGGGGGTGTGGGAAGTTGCATCTCCCCTTTCAATCTTGCAGCTTGAGTTTACTTTGTGCATCGGGGGGTTATATATTTCTTGGAACGATGGAGATTACCATCTATCGATGTAGTGTTCCCGATGAACATTTTTCTGGGTATTTTTATCACACAGTTGGAAAGTCTGCCAAAACGTGGCCAAGCTATAGGATGTCCAACAAAAACAACAACAGGAACGAGTCGGATCCTGTATCCCTCGCAATGGCATCCAGTCTGCCAGGAAACGGAAGCAAGAAAAGAGTCCGGAGCGCCGAAGACGACGCAGCGATGGACGAGGAGGAAGAAACGGACTCTATCGAGAGACGTCTGAAGCGGTTCAAGAAGACATCTATCGCCCTCACTGCCGATCATACCAACCTCTCTACTCCTACTACTCCTACTACTACTACTACTACTACTACTACTACTACTACACTAACTTCATCCACTGCCCAAGATATCATCATCCCCAGAACGGGAAACATGCACGGGCCAAATGTAGACAGGGGAGGAGAAACAGACGAGGAATCAGCCATGCTGGAAGAGGAAGAACGGTCGTCGGTATGGCCGGCTCTGGCGAATATCATCGACCTCACGGACGACAACGACGATCCGACAGCAGAAGAAGAAGAAGAAGCGGATTATGTCGAGTTCCTCAAACGCCTCCCGTCCCGCCGCCTCTACGCGCGCAACGTCGATATACCCGCCTCCCGCACGAGAAAAGCGTGCGAGACGGCGAACGGGGTCACGGTAAGAGTGGGTTCGACGGTGGAGATTGCGGAGCAGACGAATATGTACAAGGCGTCGTTTTTGTGGGTTAGGATGATTTACGTGGATGATGACTTTCATCACATGGGGTGGAGTGAGGAAGAAGAGAGAGTGGAAGAAGAAGGAGGGCAAGGGAGACGGAGACACAGAGAAAGAGAGAGAGTGATACTCCGCGGGATCCCACTGACGCGCGTCCGCAACCTCCGGGGCCGGCTCCCGAGGCTCCGCAACGAAGTCGCCATGGTCATGTACGTGGATGCGGACGATGACCGCGAGGAGGAGGTGCAGGCTTGTATTGAGGTCTCTGTTTCTTCTGTCTCTGTGCCCACGGACCAGGACAGGGACAAGGATAGAGGAGAAGGAGAAGAAGAAGTGGTGGTCAAGAGTTCGCGCATCTGCCATTTCACAAACGCCGATTTCCCACAGCATCGCATCGAACCACCTGCGAACCTGAATCTTCACATTCTTCCCACGACTACTACCACCGACGAAGGACGAAAAAGAAGGGAGGCGATAGCCGAGTTCGAGAACAACGGCCCGCTCATGTGTCGCTGGCGGTGTGTCCTGATCTTCAGAGACGCGGCTGCGAGGATGGAGTACTCGTTTCCTTCCTCCTCCTCTTCTTCTTCCTCTTCTTCAGGGAACGGGAGAGGGAGCGGGAGGAGGAAAGGAGGGGTGGGCGGGGCGGCACCGCAGGAATATGTCCTCGAACACCTCAACGCGAAGCACGTGAGCAGGAAGCGGTTCAGGGTCTCGGATACGGCGAGGTTCAACGCCTGGAGGGGCGCCAAGGTGCGTGGGGGCGAGTATATCCCCGAGAATTATGACAAAGGTATTATTACTGCTACAGCTACGAGCAGCAGGACTACGCAAACCTACCACACGCCCAGCGTCGTCATCCCCCTCGACGACATAGAGATAGGGCAAGGAAAAGGAGAAGGCCCAGACCCCGAAGACGTCATGATCGAGAAGAAGCCAGGGCAGAGGTACACGTTCGGCGACATGTTCTCGGGCGCAGGGGGCGCGTCGCTCGGGGCGCGGAAGGCCGGGTTTTTCGTCAAGATCGCATGCGACCACCACGCGGGCGCATGCCACACGTACCGGGGCGCGTTCCCGGAATGCGAGCTGCACGCGCGGGACATCCACGCCTTCATCTCGGAGGCGTCGATCCCGACCTCGAAGCTGCGCGTCGACGTGCTGCACCTCTCGCCGCCGTGCCAGTTCTGGTCGCCGGCGCACACGGTCGAGGGCGTCAACGACGAGGCCAACATCGAGGTCCTGTCGAGCTGCCGCGAGCTGGTCCGCAAGATGCGCCCCAGGCTGTTCACGCTGGAGCAGACGTTCGGGATCCTGCACCCCAAGTTCGAGTTCTACTTCAACGCGCTCGTGCGCGGGTTCGCCGCCCAGGGTTACTCGGTGCGGTGGCGGAGCGTCAACCTCGTCGACTGGGGCGCGCCCGCGACGCGCAAGCGGCTCGTCATGTTCGGCTCGTGCCCGGGCGAAGCCGGCGGCCTGCCGACGTTCCCGGACCCGACGCACGCGCCTCCCTCGCGGTATCCGGACCCGCGGACGGGGCGGGTCAAGAGCGTCAAGAAGGGCAGGAAACCGTACGTCACGGTCCAGCGCATGCTCTCGCGCATTATTCAAAGACAACAACAACAACAACAACAACCGGATGCGCACCACAGCAGCAGCAGATCGGGGGACGACGACGACATGCACAACCCGTCCGCGATGCGGCGCAAGAAGTTAAGGAGGTGGGACCCCAACGTCACGCTCAGCAGGTGCATCACGACGAATGGCGGGTACGGCAACTATCATCCGTCCGGAAGGAGGGACTTCACGATGCGCGAGTACGCCACCCTGCAGACCTTCCCCGTGGACTATCGGTTCCATATCAGCGACAGGAAGAAGCAGATCGGGAACGCGTTCCCGCCGCTCGTCGTCAAGGCCTTCTACACCCATCTGCGCAAGTGGCTCGAGCGGGCGGACGGGGTGTTCAGCGTCCGGAGGGAGGCGTACGAGGGCGTGGATCTGGATGATCCGGATGTGGAGGTTGTTGATGTGGATGGGGATGATAGAGAGGATGATGGAAAAGGGGAAGGGGAAGGGAAAGGGAGAGACGATGAGGGGTTTGTTGAGTGTTTGGGCTCGCGACCGCGGCCTTGTGCTGGCCTAATTTCCTGGTCCGGAAATGGCGGCGAGGGAGAAGACATGGAGAGTGACATGGAACTGGATATTGCAAGTACAGAGCATAATCGCACCCCCTTTCTTGGTGACGGAGAGCAGCAGCAGGGTCAGACTCACAATCATTTTCCCATCCCCTGCATAGACGCCAACCAGAACCTCCCTAGGCAGAAGAGACGGCGAAGAAGGGTTGGGTCTGGGCCGATTATCGACCTCACTGAAGACTCGAGTAGGGACCGGGACGATGGTGAAAGTGATGAGTGTGATGGTGTTATTGTTGGTGGTGGTAACAACAATTCAGGAGATGAGGCACATGAGGGAAGAGACGGAGGATTGGATCCCTAACCTAGACTAGGAACAGAGCTAACCAGTGTACAGTACCTTTACAATGTATGTATGTCTGTAACGTTAGCATTTCTGTCCTCGCATGTTAGATGAATTGAGCTTAAATTCTTTTATTTGTTTGCTTTACTACTTAACTGCATTTCGGCTATTTTACCCCTCTAACATTAAAATTTCTATAACTGTAGTTATAGTATAGTATACCTTTCTTTTTATAGCTTAAAAGCCTTTACTAGCTTAATTTAACTTTAATCTTTTTTTTACAATTATATTAGTAGTGTTACGAACGTGCGTACTGACATCATGGCTGGAGGTTGTGGTGGACGACTAAGCGATGACTAAGCTACGACGAACATATTATCGATAATTCTGAATGTACAATTACTCTCGACACGCCTTCGCCTTTGTTTATTTCCTTCCTTTCTTCTCTAGTTTAGAATCTTCGTCTGTAGTATCAATACAAGCTGTTATGCTTACATGGCGATCGTGACAAGTAGTTGTCACGACCCAACAGCCAAAAAGCCTGACGAGAGGCCAGGAGCGGGGCCGATCCTGACGCACCGAATCAGACCGGGAGACATGCTACGATTCCAGGATGACAGACCAGGTCACGTGACGAGTCACTAGTGGGTCCAAGTGATCGAGCGTCCCGACAGTCGTGACTGAACACCAGACGAGTGGTGAGGTCGACGACTCCATCAGAGTGATTCGAGGATCAAGGGTCAGTGATCAGGAGAACTCTGTGAGGGAAGGAAAGTCTATATATTTCATCATGTATCTACTAGCTATAGTCTTTCTTTCACTCAGTATTCAACTTAAGGATATACCTAGTTCTTGGAATCTAAGTATATTGGGAACCATTCCCTAGCAATCCTTTTGTGCCTATCGTCTAA